>APFE031119538.1:26112-56656 GCA_000404065.3 Pinus taeda | reverse complement strand
TAACACCTAATTACCTCACATTAATTGTCAACCCAGGGACGACTTTTTATTTCAAGAGTGTACTTAGTCTGAGGCGGCTATTTACTCAAGAGTAATGTTTAGTAGTACAACGTTCAGAAAACACAAGGGTAGACAGATGCTAAACTTAAATTACTTCAAAAGAATAAAATCACACAAGGTAGCTTATCAGTCAAGGGTGCGGAAGCGACAACCCATCCCTCTAGAAACTGATGGAAAGGAAATTAGAGCATGGACCATAGGTCTGGGAGCTAGGCAGCGACTGTTGAGGCTCACTACAGCCTTAGACCTTCTCTCACACCAAAACAACAAATGAAAGTAAATGGAACGACAACAAATAAGAAATGGAATAGCAAGAAACTGAAATGTTCTAAACTAAATCATTCACTCAAACAACCATCAATTGAGGATACAGTAGCAATAACTCATTCCTCTGGATATTGATGCAATTGAAATCAAACACACAACATTAAATAACCAATTAGAAAGTGCAAAGAATTAAATCAATCGTATTACTACAACTCGATGAAAATGAAATAATTGTGCTAATTAAAAGAATGCTGAAAGGTAAGCTTAAATAACTTGCAGAAAGTAAATGAATAACAGCGCTAAGTATTAGAGCTGAATAGCCAAACTTATATAACTGTAATGAACAGAAAATTGTTAAATTACTGGAGTTAGCAGCGCAGCTTTGAAGATGAAATGAACAACGAAACAACATGCTGGCAAAAAGTAGTGAGCTCTGTTAAGAAGGAAATGAAAAACAACGCAATTTAAGTACAGTATATAACACATATCAGTTCATTCAGTCTGGAAATAGCAATCAGTAAAATTACATGATTACGATAAGTAGAAATAAAATCAAACCATCACACAATAAAGATCATGAAATAATGGTACAGGAACCGCAAGTGAATCCACCGGGTTTGGGCCCATAACCACCAGTGATCACTGCTGGTAGTGCTTCAAAAGACGCGAAGGAATAATAACTCTGCTTATATATTGATCATCAAATTGAACAACATTACATTGAGTGGTGCCTTCTCAGCAGTGAGAGTCTGCAAATAAAATTACAGTTCAACATAATACTTGTTCCATCTCTCCCCCTATCCTATCACTCTTGAATCTCTCATTCTACATCCTCAATTCTATCATTCAAATCCCAAAAGTCCTTCTGAAGTCATCCTGAAGCCATTCCATCTCTGATCTTTGTTTTCATTTAAATAGAGAAAGATCAGAGAGCAGTTACAACATAGATAATTACAACATGATTTCTTTTACAAATTTGGGTTGATTCTAACCAGATGATCAACAAGAAAATATATTTCCTTTCATCTCTCAACAAAAGCAAGACGAATTTGGGTTTGCAGCTGAGATTTGGAGGACGGCCGCAACTGCAAATCTGAGAAAATTGTGCTCAAAGAACCCTGTGTTTCTCCCAATACAAGCCGAATTTGGGCAAACCGTTCCTAACAAAGTTAATTGGGCCCGTTTTGGACAAAACCCATGTTCCGGATTTTCCAGATTCGTCTTTATTTGCTCAGAATCTCAACCGCAAAACTGTCACTCCTTAAACCAGCGAATTTCTGAGTTGGCAGATTTAAAAATCAAATCTTCAATCTGGAAGTTACCTTGGAGGCTAAAAATGGTGAATAAGGTTATAACCAACTTAATAGAACTATCATTGATAAAATCATACATAATTATCAATTTATTATAAATAAAGGAGAATAAATAATATAAGAGCATAAATCATCATAAAATGGATTTATATGATAAATTATAACAAATGATATGATGAAGAATAGTGGAAATGGGTGGGATAAGTGTTCAAAAGTGATAATAATAATGACATATTGACGGCCCAACAGTTGGTCCTGTGGGGCCGGTACTGCTGCAGTTGGGTGTCTTCTCTCATAGAGCAGGAGAGCGACTGGTTGTCGTGGACCCACATCTGCATTTAAAACTTTTTACTGCCAGTTTTGGACGATTTAAAAAACAAAAAAAAAATAGTTTAAAATCTAGAAAGTGTTGAAAATAATTTTTACATGAATCATCCCATTGCTCTCCTGGTGGAAGAGTCATGTCTGGGTCACCACGATAATCCATCCCAGCATATGGAAAATCATGAATCACGAAAAGTTGGTTCCTCAACCAATGAAAATACTCATGTGGAAATCGGACAACCTCTGAACCCTCCTTAGGATGACGGGCCATCACTACAACCCAGCGCAAAATCCTAGACTCTTAGGGAAGTCCAGCCTCAACGGAAAGCTGTTGTGGGACCAACATAGGGACGCTCTCTAGGCCAAAGCTCACAACCAAGAAACCATATCCAAAGTCTTTTAGTTGTTCATTCTTTGCTCTAGTCAGTTGGCCTTTTACATTCGCCAACACAGCCTCGCACCAGTTGAAGATGGTGCCTCGATAACAGTCTACTGCCATTTGCATTTGGGATATGATAGCTACATGCAATGCTACGCTCCCGCATAGTCTGGTGACAGTAAATGCAATCACTTTAAGTTCAATATGGGAGATAGTTTTAATATCTATCCATTTGTCCTCTGTTTGGTCATTGCAAAACTCTAGTTGGAGACTAGCGACAGACTGGCCACCTGGCTTAGTCCCGAATAGAGATAATCGTTTGCCTCTCGTAGGAAAACCAGTCAAGAAATAAATGTCCTCTAGCTCGATTTCGAGCCAGTGGCCACCAATTATCAAACACTAGTCCTGTGTGCTCCACTTGTCTACCAACCATTGCAGGAAGTCTACCTGAGCCCTCATGTTGGGTATGGCCCAGAATTTAAATAGTCAACATGATTTTAATGCCCGTATTGTAGGTGGATGAATTAATGTGGCAAGATCCACATCTTCGTGCTCGCGTTCCCGCCAAATGAGCATTTTGTATATCCTAC
The DNA here is from genome assembly GCA_000404065.3 of Pinus taeda. Taxonomy (NCBI): domain Eukaryota; kingdom Viridiplantae; phylum Streptophyta; class Pinopsida; order Pinales; family Pinaceae; genus Pinus; species Pinus taeda. The sequence goes on along the minus strand of APFE031119538.1, from coordinate 53,723 downwards.
ATTGCAAAAAGGAAGATTAGAACAATTTAGTTCAAAATTTTTAGGTGAAAATGGGAAAATTTTAAATTTTAAAACATATTTCACGGGGTCTGCACCCGCTAGTTAGGGATAGTGCGTAGGTCCGCACTCATCCTTAGGAACAAGTGCGGGACCCCGACTTTTTCCTTTGTACAAAGAAGTCGGGGTCTGCAGGGGCCGCATGTTGCACCTGCAGACCCCCACAAGCGGTTTTTTAAACAAGATTTTCCTTAAAAAAATCAATTTTTAAAGCCCTAAAATGAAAATTAAATGGATGAAATGCAATATAGGGATGATGTGGATTGCCTAGAGCTGACAATTTTCGATTCCAATGGTCGGATTTTCCGCAATCTTCACAAGAAGTTTCTTACCCAAAATCTCTTACTTCTCACTCTGAAGTCAAACGGTCAAAATGAATTTACAAAAGCCCTTTTTATAAGATTTTTTGAATAAATGAATTTTTAATTTGTTTATTTTTCACTTTAAAAATGTAACTTTTGATGTATTTTTATTTATTTTAAATAGGTATGAGTAATGCTTTGAGTTTTTGTGCAGAATATTGGATTTTCAGGGAGAACTGATCATTTTCAACAAAGAGCATACTTTTCACTTTTTTTGGACTCTTCCAAAATTTACGAAAAAACGAAACATTGGAGTCCTCTTTAAGCTCTTTTCTGACTCTTAAAATATGAAAATATTGTCGAGTTTTTTCTTTTAAACTCGTTAAAACGGAATTAAAAGGATGGTCCACTTACAACTCTTTTCTGACCGTATAAACATGAAAAGATTGCCAAAATTTTGTCGTTTCAAGTTCGATATTGGTTATAAAACAACATGTTTTCGGTCGCTTTTTTACTTTTTCAGATCGGAGTTACTAATTATGAAATGTACTCCTTGATCCTAATGGTCAAGCGGTTCTCTCAGGAATTATTTTATACTTTTTCGGGCTTGGGGGACACAAATCTACAAAAAATGACAGCCATGGAGTTTTCTTAAGTTTTTCTTTTGACTCCTTAAAATTGAAAAACACCGAGTTTTTCCTATGCTTGACTCACTAAAATTCAACAGTAAAGGACCTGTTCAAATTTAAACAGGAACAGACCACTCCTTCTTAGGGTTCGAATTTTAAAACTAAGTTGGACTAATCCAAAGGATGAGCTTATAATCAAGCAAATGTTATCCTCCTCAAGCTTGTCAAAAATAAAGAGGTACTTGCCAGAAATGGTGGGGGAAAAGAGAGAAAAATGAACCTGTTTGTTATACTTTGTGTTTTAGAAAAGAAGTTAACCACTCTTAAACATGACACTTTTTGTTCACCTGGGTTGGGAAATTCTCTGCCTAACAGTTAATCAAACCATATTGAAAGTCTTCAACCAGTTTCTAGGTATTAATTTGGGTCAATTGTCACCAAACCATCTGCAGTGTCGTTATGTGTTCAAGAGGTCAGTTTCAATAAACCATTCATTTGCAAAATATCTGTCATCCATTTTTACCATCCTTGAGTTAGTCCTTGCCAAATATATTTCTTCAAGACTTGATCTATGATTTTGTGTTGTGGGCTTGCCTACGACGGATCGCTTTCTATCGACTCCAACTCATTATCTAGAAAGATGATCTAGAAATCGTCAGTACCTTGGAATCTGCATGCCCTAATGACAGGTTTCTCGCCTTCGACGACAAGTTGCATCATTGACCTTCGATCAAAGGATTCTATGACGTGTTCGACATCAACTCATTTATTCACATTTCATGGACTGTACTGAGTACTTTGAGAGCCATTGACATTAATGGAGGTTTCTCTCATACTTGTTAATAGTTCACATCATTGAATGGTAATCAAGTGGTTTCTACCATGTTCGACTTCGACACATTCATTCACATGGATAGAATCGTACTAGTTCGGGAAACAGAAATCAAGACCCTGGATCTAGTTTCTACCATCCAAGCTGCGAGGAATTTTGTTATTCATTATACAGTGGACTATTCATAAACAGATGACTGCGCCAATACCGTGTCTACATGTGTCTATACTCATGATGTATTACAAAATCATTCCTGTATCAGAGAAGTTTAGATAGTTTTCTAGTCAGTTTTGATCTGAGTATGGGAATTCCTACCTCAGCAATGATATGTTCACATATATATATTTTGCATTGAATGTTTTTACAGGTTCCGACCAGGCTGTCCACAGGATGCTCCTTGAAATGATAAAGTACTTCACTCTTCTTAGATGACAAATGCTATCCTCATCTACTACAGACTTCGCACTTTAGGGGGCAATCTGTTGCACAAAAATTGTCACTTTGACATTCTGCAATCTGTGTGAGTCTATCACCACTCATACTTTCCTCCTTTGCATTTCTTAAACCTCGGTTCTTCATATCAAGCCTTGAAAATAAGAGAAAACCCTTAAAAATCTCTAAAACTCTAGTTCCGCACTTTCTCTTAGCATTACTTGCGGTCTCGCACCTAATGGTCATGTCCGCTGCACACATGACCACTCTGTCTCTGTGTTATGGGTGCAGACCCCTGTAAAAGTTAAAAAGGCGCAAGTACATTCTTAAAAACTCACTTTGAGTCATTTCTGGAAGCTTCTAGAGGGAATCTTGAGGTGGCAAGTTCGCTCCTTTAAGGTTCATGCATCCCATACCTTAAGGAGCTAACACCTTGATGTGAGGAGCTTATCTCTTTGAAGGAGGACTCTATCCCTTCATAGGTGGACCTATAACCTCCTTCCTTTGCACTATAAAATGAAGAATTGGGCTAGTTACTGAGGAGGTTGAAAGCTGAATATTTTTGAGGTGAAATGATGTTAGAACTTAGTCTTCCTAATTGAGTTTTTGAGAGGAGAGATTACATAACTTTTTGATCTCATTAGGAAGAGAGTGAGGCTTGTCAAAGTAGAATAGATTCCTGTTTGGACCCTGGGAAGAGCTTGTACAGCATCAAGGCACCAAAGGTTGTAAAGTTCTTCTATTTCAAAGTTAATACAATCAAGTTTATTTTTCTCAATAAGCTGTGTTTTATGGTTTATTTTATGGATTCCTTGATCACCATGATGAACATGATTTATTATATTAGCTATGTAGGTGTTATTTGATGTGTGTTTGTTTGTGATTGCAGGTTCTCTAAAGGAAACTCTTTCGGACGATTGAAGCATGACTGCCACAAACTAGCCTTGGACTTAAGGTAGGGTCTAAACACCTCTTTAGTTTTTATTAATGAATCACAATATGTTTAGAGAAAGGTATATTTTCTTGTCCTGCTTGTTGCTAGATATCTGTTGATACCAGGGAGATCGGCCTTGTCTGCAAGATCAATTTATCTGGCCAAAAATTTCCCAAGCGGATTATATCAAATAGAGATGCCAAGTTCACTTCCAGGTTTTGGAAGGAGTTATTTGCAGTCTTAGGGAAAAATTTAGCATTCAGTACAACCTATCATCCGTATACATATGGAAAGACAGAGAGAATCAACAAGATCCTTGAGGATATGTTGAGGATGTATGTCATGCATCAGCAGAGGAAGTGGGAGGAGTATCTTCCACTAGTGGAATTTGCTTATAATAATGGGTATCAAGAGTCCTTGAAGATGAGTCCATTTGAGGCTCTCTATTGGAGGAGTTGTAATACTCCTATTAGCTGGAGTGATCTAGTGAGTAGGATGTCAATTGGACTGGATATGTTGAGAGAGATGAAGCAAGAGATGCAGGTTATCAATAAGAATATGAAGGAAGAACAGGATAGGTAGAAGAGATATGCATATTAGCATGGGGTAGTCAAGGAGTTTTAGGTTTGAGAGCATGTGTACTTGTGTATCAATCCCAAAAATAACTCCTTGAAGATTGGGTCATGTGCCAAGTTGGCACCTCGATATTGTTGGCCTTTTGAGATCCTTGAGAAGATTGAACCAGTGGCCTGCAAAGTTTCTTTGCTTCCATCGATGAAAATGCATGATGTTTTTCATATTTCTATGATTGGTATGTATTGCAGGTGGAACCAGAAGGAGAGTTCCAACTAGAACCTCATTACATCCTACAGTGGAAGAAGCTCATGCTCGATAATCGAGAAATAGAGTAAGTTAAAGTGCAATGGAAGCAATTTGGACCCCATGAAGCTACATGGGAGATGGTTGATAAGATGTGGGAATTATATCCTTGTTTATTTGTTGGATGAATAAAATGTGCTTAGGTGGGTGTGTGTGTGTGTGTGTGTGTGTGTGTGTGTATCATTGTAAATACTACATCGAGTTGTGTTTATAAAGCTTCTATAAGTAGTATGTTTGTCATGTTTTCAATTGTTTTGTTTGTCATAAGAGTCATAAGAACATCCAGGACGGTGTTCCCCCAAAGGGAAGTGGTTTGTAACAACCCCGGATTAAATTTCCATGTAAATAAAAGGACATTATAAAGGAAAAAACAAAACCAAGGTCATGGGACATGTATTCCAAGTTGAATGAGGGGAAAAACATTACATTGGGATCCGCTTGTAGTTAATTATTTATTATTGGATATGGAAATTGGCATTGGCATTGGAAAGAGGCAAAAGACAATAAATGTAAAATTATTTATATTATAGGCTAGCAAGGAACATGTGTTAAGGAAGCAAAAGAAATAAAGGAAAATGAAATAAATTCCATGCAAGGAAAAAAATATATATATATGCATGCAAGGGAAAATGGTGAAAACGAAAAAGGAAAAAGAAAAGAAATTGGAGAGACAACATTATAGCATTCTCTTGGGAAAACGAAAGAGAGAACACACGGAAAGGAAGGTAAGATAACACTAGAGCACTTGGACACAAGCAAGGAACAAGAAAGGAAAGAAAAGGAGCACAAGAGGAATTTGTGGGCAGCCAAGAAGAAGATTTGGACAGTAGTAAGCAAGGGAAGGAAATAGTTGTGGATTTGCAGGTGACAGTGTGCATGTTTGATTATCTTTATGGAATTCAAATCCATGGTTCATGCATTGGTTTATTGGTCATTCTTGTTGTCATTGGCATGGGATTTTCCTGGATTTACAGTCATGTACAACCTTGCCTTATGCCATTTCCTAGATAGCCATGATGTAGTGGGTTACCTGTTTGGTTGATCTTTGGATTGCTGGTATATTTTGGATCCTGGTTGAGGAGGTCTCAGGAAAATCCCAAGGGTTGAGGTTGGAGATGGTTTTCTTTTGGAAGCTCTTGATAGTTGGGTGGATATAAGAAAATTCCTCTAGGTATGGTGAAGAAATTCTGAGGCATCCAAGCTTGTATTGGTTTTGGTAATTTCTAGACCTAGTATTGGGTGAAAACACTATGGTATGAGGGTGGAGGTCGCTTCATATGGGTTCCCTGTATGGTTATATTTTGGTTTATCCCATGTGATCCCACATTCATACTTGGAATATGGCACAGGGGTGATTGGCTAGAAGAAATATTTGGTGCATCCCAATCTATGGTCAGGTGGTACCTGGAAGTCCCAAACTTGGTTGGTACTATGCATATGCTACTATGTGTTATTCTTTAATGAGATAAATGAACACAAGTTTTGGTTTATTATTTGAATATATGATTGGTTTTTCATGGCTTCATCCTGGTTAAATGTTGGTTACATGCATGGTATATTTCTTATTATATGAAGTGCTCTTGTTATTGATATTTCTCATGGTTTGATAGGCTCTTGAATATTTTATATGAGTGCATGAGCTAATATGTGTTTATTATAGCTAGTGTGAGAGGGCAGTAAGCCTTCTTGATGAACATTTGATGAAAGTAATGAAACAATGAACATATTATGCATTCATGACTACAGATACTGTGTTTACAATGTGTTTTTCTAAATGATTAATATGTGTTTGACAATATTGAATGAGAACAAGACTTAGAAAGAAAGCATGAATACTTGTACTTATCATTGACAAAGTTCTGGAGAATTTTGGGTAGTTGCCATGTAGGCTAGGCCTAAAATTCTGGAACTAAGTTTGTGGCCACATGCATAGAAAGAGGAAATTTTGGCCATGGTTGCATGGAGGATGGGTTATGCGTGCGGTTGGAGGACTCTGGCCACTATGACAGGATTGCATGTGTGCGGTTGGGTTGTAAGCTAGGTCAGAAAGTGGTTCCAGCTCAAGGAAAATGTCACTAGTGAAAATTTTCTGACATTTGGGTGATCATGTGTCTTTGAGTGTTGCAGTAATTTGGAAAAGTAGGCCCTAATTCTACAACTGGATCGATGTTGGGTCATGCATAGTAACTCTTAGCTTATGTTTGCTACGGTGAGCTTGTAAAAGTGGGTAAATGTGCACTGGGGCATTACCGGAAAATTGCTCCCAAGTACCAAAATATTTTCTATGATTACTATTATTCATGTACGAATTTTGGTCATAAGTTTATAAATTATAGATCCTATCTTAAAAATAATCAAATCAGGAATAAAAGAAATGAATATTTTTAGTCAACAAGAAACAGAAATAGCATATTTGTAAATCCATATAGGGATGATCCTAGAGACAACAATCATTTTTCTCCTTTATTTGATTAGATTGAATGTTATAACTATCATAACTATGGACATAAAGTAGCTAAATTGTAAATCTAGCAAAATCGGATTAACTCCTTAGTTCAAGTAAGCATAAGAAGAACTCGATACATGGAAGAAGAAAAGGGTAGATAGGAAAGAAGAATATGGCATTATCTTATATTCCCAAAACCAAGGTAGCCATTGGTATCTGAACAGTGAATGCTCCAAACATATGGCTGGTGATAAGAGTAAATTATTTACACTAAGAGAAGATAAGACAAACAATGTTATCTTTGGTAATATTGCTCTAGGAAAAATCATGGGCAAAGGCACAACTAGCTTGGAAAATGGAAGAGGCGAAGCTCATTATGTTATTTTTGTGCATTGACTCAAACAATGCTTTTTGAGCATGAGTCAAATGTGTGACCAAGGGTATGATCTCACTTTCCACTCCAAAGGATGTGAGAGAAAAAGGAAAAACATAGGGAAGGTAGTAGTAAAGTGTGTGAGAACTCCAATTAATGTATACATACTCAATGAAGAATATGAGAAATGTTGTTTGGAAAAGCTTGATGAGAGATTGTTGTGGCACAAAAGATAGGACACTTAAACTTTAATCATATGGTGAATCTCGGCAAAAATAAATCTATAAGGGACTTGCTAAAGATTTCAAAACCAAGCAACACAGTTAGTAAATCATGTCAAATTTGCAAGTAATTTTGAGTACCCTTCAAGACCAAGGAAAACTCATCAACCAAGGCTCTACAATTGCTTCATACAAGGTTATGTGGACCCTTGAGTGGAGAGCTGAAACCTCGAGTGGAGAATAACATTTAATGTTGGCTATTGATGATTATACTAGGTTGAATTGGGTTGCATTTTTAAAGGAAATTTTTGAAGCTTTTGATAAGTTCAAAGCCTTCAAAGCCCTTGCTAAAAACCAATCTGATTGTAAATTGAAATTCCTAATGTCAAAAGGGGGTGGGGAGTTTACCTCAAATTAGTTTGATGAATTATGTGAAGCACATGGAATAAGAAGACAATTCACAATTGCAAACACTCTGTAGTTAAACGATGTGGTGGAGAGGAAAAGCATATCAATACAACAAATGGCTAGAGCAATGTTGGATGAGATAAATCTTCCAAATACCTTTTGGGTTGAAGTTGTTCATACAATAGTTCATATTTTAAATAAAGCAGACTTCAGGCCAAATAGTGACAAGACTCCATATGAGTTATGATATGGAAAACCAACCTTAGTCAAACACTTCAAAAAAATTTACGGCATGTGCTACATCAAGGTTAATTGTGACTATTTGGGTAAGTTTGATGCTAGAGTTGATGAAGTTAATTTTTAGGGTATTCAACTAAAAAAAGGCTATAGATGCTATAACAAAATATTGTGCAATATTTTTATAGCATTGATGCAAAGGTGGATGAAGATTTATATCTCAAAAGAAAGCAACCAAGATATATCAACCCACTTTATCAGATCAATGGTGAATATGAAGAACCGAGAGAAGAACAAGAAGAAGAAGAGGTAGCATGCCCTCATCCAGAAACCCTGCAAGGTATGTACAAAAGAGTCACCTTGCAAATCAAATCATTGGTAATAAGGAAGCAGGAGTTGAAACTAGAAGAAAGCTAATAAATACCTCTAGTGAAGCACAGATTGCCATGTTATCCATGATTGAGCCCAAATACTTTTCTCAAACATGTCAAGATAAGCATTGGATAAATTTCGTGAATGAGGAATTAGATCATCTTGAGAAAAATCAAACTTGGGAATTAGTTCCAAGACCAATAAATAAAAATGTAATTGGCACAAAATGGGTCATTAGGATCAACAATTTAAATGAGGATGGACAATTCGTTAGAAATAAGGTCAGATTAGTATGTAAAGGGTATGCTCAGGTTGAAAGGATAGACTTTGAAGAAACTTTTTCTCATGTAGCAAGATTAGAGGTAATAAGAATGTTTTTAGCATTTGCATGTCACAAGATGTTCAAAGTTTATCAAATGGATGTGAAATTAGTGTTCTTAGGCTAGATAACTTGAATAAGTTTATATAAAACAACTTGAAATTTTTAAGTTGTCAGACAATCCTAAGGATGTGTGTAGGCTGAAAAAGGCATTGTATGGACTAAAGAAAGCACCAAGCACATGATATTCCATATTAGACAAAAACCCATAACAACAAGGCTTCAAAAGAGGGACAAATAATAGTAATTTGTATATAAAATTTGAAAATGGAAATATTTTAATCATTATTGTTTATGTTGGTGATATAATCTTTGGTAGTGATTCATATTTACTAAGCCAAAAGTTTGCAGCTGAAATGCAAGATGAATTTGAGATCTCTATGGTTGGGGAACTCTATTTTTTACTTGGTTTATAGATTACACAATCAACAAAATGCATGCTCATTTCCTAAGGCAATTACCTCAAAGAAATGTTAAAGAAGTTTGTAATGGAAGAGTGTTCATTTGTTAGTACTCTTATGGCCACTAGAAGTAACTAGAGGTAAATCAAATAATGCTCAGATAAATGATTTTCAACCTCTTGTACCTAACAGCCTCAAGACAAGACATAATGCAACTTGTTGGTGTAGTTGCAAGGTATCAATCAGCCTCTAAAGAGAGTCATTTATTAGCTGCAAAAAGAATTTGTAGATATTGAAAGCCAGAATGGAATTTGGTCTATGGTATCCCAAAGGTGAGAACTTTTCCTTAAATACATACATAGAAGATGATTGGGTTGGGAATGTAGATGATAGGAAAAGAATAAGTGGTGGTACTTTCTTCCTAGGGAATTTTTATGCAGCTTGGCTGAGTAAAAAACTAATTTCTATCTTACTTTCTATAGTTGAAGAGGAGTACATAATAGCTACGACATGTTGCAGTCAAATTTTGTGGATGAAGCAAACTTTGCAACACATGAAGGTAATATATGATGGATTGATTCCCATTGTATGTGATAATACAAGTGCTATAAGTATGTCCAAGGATCATGTTCATTAAAAAGCCAAGCATATCCCCATAAAGTAACTTTTTCTTAGAGAATGGGTGGTTGATTAAACTGTGAATTTGGAGTATATATCAACAAAGGAACAAATTGTTGATATATTCACCAAGCCTCTTACCCAAGATCCTTGTAGGTATTTGAGGCAAGAGTTGGGAGTGATGTCTCCCTCATATTGCCAATAGTTTCCTTCATAAGGAATGAAGGAAACTATTCAATTTTGCAAAGGATAGTTGTATTGCACGAGGTTAGAGAGAAGAAAAGAGACTAAGCTCGAGGAAATTTAGAGATTTGCAAGAGTAGTACAAGTTTAGGGGGAGTAGAGTGCACCGTAAGAACGATGAAATGGAAATTTTTCATGTCTTACAAGTTTTATTTTTTTCTTTAAATTGGTATTAATTCGTTTAAGTAGCAGTAAGTTCAGCGGCCTTTTATGTCCAAAAAAAAGGGAGAATTTGGCACTTGGAATAGCCATTGATGTCAAAGAGGGAGAGTGAAAAAACATTGAACATGAAATGTGAGTAGATAAATTGGACATTGGAGGATGAGAGTGAGCAACCATAGAGATGGAGAATGAGCATCCTAATAGGGGGATTCCCACCCATGGCCATATGACAAGCAATGTATGGTGTTGTTTCCATCAATGTCAAAGGAGGAGATTGTTGAGTATGTTGGTAGTTGTTTTCATTGTTGTGAAGTTCCATCATTGATGTCAAGTTCAGGGTTAGTTTGTTCGGTTTGATAGCACTCTTAGAGAAGTTTCCGATGGTATATGGAACTTATTCTAACTCTCCAATAATGAAAAGAAGCTAGAGTTTGAATTGATGGAGTCTATGCATGGTCCCATATGAGACAATGTTCCATCATGTTTGTCCAACCATCAGCAGGTCGAACTAGGATAATGTTTTCCTATCTAGATTCATCCAGGCATACAGACCAATCTCGGTGAACCAAGGCATCCGATAATTTGGGCCTTCGGGTCTGCAATAGGGAAACTAATTACGAAAATAGTTGGATCTCAAATTTCCCAGCTCCAAACAAATGTGGACCCAAGTATGATGTGGTAGCACACATGGCACAATATGGCAAAAACATGTGGCAAGTTAATTACATGGCACTCTGCATTAATAACATGTGGTAGGTGGATTCAACTTCATTGGGTGGAAAAGTGTACATGTGGTAGATAACATGTGGCAATAGAAGAGAATGACATGTGGAAATGTGTTGACATGGCAGAGATGATATCACATGAATGATTATGTGGCACTTTGTGGTCATTACATGTGGTAGGTAGTTTTGACATTTTTGGTTGTCCAAGTGGCCTGTTTTCGAGTGACAGGTGGTAGTGATGTGTTAGTGACATGGCATGATAGGTAATAGAGAGACAACACGGCAGATGATCTGTCATACCTCAAGATTTGTGCTAGGAAGCTATTTTGTAAGGCTTCACAATGGTAAGGAATTTTGGTGCTTTTCATGTTTTAGAATCCCATTTGGGCATCCGATGGTTCAAAGGTGTACATAACATGCACTACGTCCAAACACCTAGTTGTCAAATATAACCCTTAACACAGGGCCTAGGATCATAGACATTCGAGCACCCGAGAGTTGATGGATGCAAGTGGTTTAACATTTGAGAATGAGTGGTATCCTAGATCCTCGAATCCAAGACTTAGCTCAAGTTTTGTCGAAGATTAGTTTATGGATCCATCACATAATATTTAAGATATATCGATGTTTCAAACCTATTTGTGATGTTCATCATTAGGATGAGAATGTGAATGTGAAGAAATATGACCTTGCCAAGTAGTAATAAATGCGAAATGGAAAGGGTTTACAGTAAAAAATTAACTCATTGAAAACCCTAAAATTAAAACTAATAATTAATTATTGTAATATTAATTTTAGTGATAATATTAATTAATGTCGATATTTATTAATTAATATTAAATATTTTAATATTAATATAATATAAACGATAAGCCCAATAATCTTAAAATAAATTATGGATGTAAAATCAATGAAAATTAAATTCCCACCCTCACCTCAAAAATCGTCCCTAGCTAATCCTTCTCCCCTCTTTTGTCATATATTTCTTTACTTTGGTTGTTTTTCCCTCTCTTCATCTGTCTTTTTCCTTCTTCCCTTTTTTTTAATACACTAATAAATCACAATACTAAAAATAAGAATGAATCAATAATATATATTAATCATAAACCATCCTAATAATCCTATCATACTCCCTATAATAATATATTAGCTATAATAATAGATATTAATTAATTAATTAATATACTAATTAATAATAAAAAACTAATAATATACGTTTAATTAAATATTAATATCTATATTTTTAATGTTAATACCATATATGATTCATATATTAATATATGATAATTATATAGATAATAATATTTTTTATATTATATAGATAATACATTAAGAATATTATACCAATATTAATATATAATAAGTATTAATATTAATTCGCATTATCCTTAAATTAATTATTAATATTAAATATTAAATATTAAATATTAATGATATTCTTCTCACACATAAAAAACAAAAATAATACTTTTACAGTGATTATCAATACTATAAGTTATTAAATAAAAGAATTAATACATTATATACATTGTAAATATATTAATTAACATTATTATCAATTAATATTAATAACCTTTTCACATTATTAATATAAACAATCCCTAATATTAATTAACAAATATGACATTAATCATATATTACTATAATTAATATTAAAATAATTAATAATTAGTTTTAATTTTAAGGTTTTCTATGCGTCGGTCTTTTACCTTAAACCCTTTTCATTTAATATTTATTACTATTTAGCAAGGTCATATTTCTTCACATTCACATTTTCATCTTGATGGTGAACCTCATAAATAGGTTTGAAACATTAGTAAATCCTCAATGTTATGTGATGGATAAGATCCACTAATCTCCAACAAAACTTAGATCGCAAAATCCTCAAACCTAAAATACTTAGCACAAGTGTTATCCAATCATGCAGCCTCGCAGTGGTGTAGTCTAGCATGAAGGGAACTGGGAACTAGATCCTGAATCCCTGAATCCAGTACTCAATGCAAGTTTACCCAACCATTTGGCCTTGTAGTGGTGTAGTTTCACTATGAAGGGAGTGGGGACCAGATACCAGATCTCGAAATTCATCTGGATGTGAGGACATCTAGGCCCAAAGCAGATCCGAGAACACAGTACCAAGCGCAAAGTGGAAAAGGCTGAATGCCAGATTCCATAAAGAATTATGTTATAAGGTAAAAAGGTTGAATTTCATAAATCCAAGGCTAAGCACCTATTGAGCATAAGCCATCAGTTTTGGCTCTCAATCATATGCTTAAAGGAGATTAAATATCAAGGGATGAGATTGGAAATTTGGTGGCATCAGGTGCCAAATTTCAATTAAAATAATGAAATGTTTAAAATCCGCATTGGACATATTTGACTGTTCCATGCAAATCGAAGAGTAGAAGTTGTTGTGGACACATAGAAGCACATGAAGTTCAAATAAAATGAGGAGAAAAAGGGAGCTAAGTTATAGAAGGAAGACAAGCAGATCTGAGACAAAGTTGAAGATAAGCTTTGTGCAAATGCTTAATCTAAAAGATTGATTGAGATATGGAGTTGCGATGCATTTGAAAATTGTATATCTTAAGTATTGAGAATTTAATTGCATAAAAGAATTTGCATCTATAAGAAAATAAGTAAGGGAGAAGTAGTGATTGTCTGGAACTTCAATTGAATTAGAGAATCAGAGGAAGAAAGATTGTTTCAAAGCAAATATCAAAGAAGACAAGGAAATATGAGAATTAACATTTGTGTTAGTGATATTTTAATTAAAGATTCTCAGATCTTAGTTTGAAAATAAATGAAAAACAGATCTTATAGGCAGAGCAAGTAGGTTCTTGTAGATTATGGGATTGGAGTCTCCCTCACATTAGTGTATGTAAATATCATGGGGTTGGTGCCCGCTGATCCAAGATCTTTTACTTATATATGCATCAGAATTACATGAAACATAATGTATAAATCATAGAACTTAAAAGCACATAAAATAATACGGAAATAACAATATAAGGAAGAAACCATGACACAAATATTTGATTATAGAGTTCATCCAATTTGGACTATGTCTCTGGGCCCTACTCAATAGTGGGGAGACATTCTTTCATTAAGTGGCACAAAAAGAGATAAAAGTACAAGCAACATTCATTTACAATCCTTATACCTCCAAGTTGGAAGATGGACAAAGAATGTAGAGCCCAACTTCAGACACAGACAGTACCACCGAAATCTTGGCGAAAAATCATGCAAAAACACCTATCCGAACACCCAATTCAGATAATTGGGCTTTCTGCAACTTCTCGGAACCTCCCTGATGCTCAATGCGAGGTCCCGGCTTGCTTTCAGGTCAATGTACTGTTGTACTCACTAATCTTCTGAATTATTGTGTCGGTCTCCTCCTTTTTCCTGTGCTGATAGTTCAATATATATTCTTGGTGGTTATCCCCTCAATTCCTAGGTAGTTCCCAATAGATGAAAAGTATTATATGGCGGGTATGTTTGAGGCAAAGATTCTCAGGCTCTTGAATAGTACGTGGTAGCAACCCTATCAAACATAGAAAAACAGTCCACGGACTGTTTTCACATTAAACCTCAAACGGATGAATAATCCATTGGTGCAGTTAGCCTCATTGAAAATCGAAATCGGCATTTTCCATCGGCGTACAGGCCCAAGCCTTTACAACAGGTGCCCTGCGATAATAGTGGACTTGACAGGCTTATTAAACACAATCCATAATATATCGGGTCTGAAGCCTCATTGCAAATTGCAATCGACAGGAACCGGGATTGGTACTCCATACGACTGCTCCCCTTTTACGAACTGTGATTGTGATATATCGCATTGCAACCTGACTATGTCGGGGACTGATTGTAAACACTTGATCCACCTTCGATCCACAATATGTGATATTGCAATCGCAACTGGGATCCTGTTGGGGGCGCATCGTAAACACTTGCCTTTTGCGATTGTGATATGCGATTATCACACCAAACCTTTTCTTGTCTAGCATTGATTTGAAACCGCTGACCTCTGCCTTCTGTGATAAGCAAAATGCAGGACCAATGATAGCTTGCCACTTGGTGCTTCCCCATTTGCTGAAGATTTATGCCACGTCATCTTCTCTTGCCACCTGTCTAAGTCAAACCTAACTTTGACTTGCTCTAACTTCTTCATATGAGCTCAGATTTGAGTGTTGTTCACACCATTAGAATTAGGATGACGAGCACTTCGATCTGATACTAAGTTTATAGATTTTCTATCACTTTGATTTTTGAGCCTTCTTACCATGCCTCTGGTACTTTTTAGAGATCCACCTAGATCAATCCTCCCCACTAAGAGATTTTGGACCGCCAAAATCCTTTTTAGTCAATTGGCAAGTGAGGAAATTGCACCCTCACTTTTTCTTTCTCCATCCACCGAGCTTTACTCATATGCATTCCTTTGAAGCCAACACGAAAGTACTCCACATCTCCCCGTCGTGAAGTTCTGGTTTTCTTGTCGAGAATGATATCTTCAGGCAACTTGTCTAGATACTCTGGTGCAAAATCATCCACTGTAAGAATCTGTGCAACCTCTTCGGTATCCATAATCGATGAAGGTTCATAAAGCTTCAGGTTTTCAACATTCACTATTGATTACATTTTCATATAAGCAGGAAAGTCAAGATTAAAAGAATTGTCTCCAATCTTTGCCAATATGGTGAAGGGACCATGTCAAATGGGTCTCAATTTATTCCCTTCTCCCTTCATTATATCCTTGTTGATGTGGAGCCATACCTTGTCCCCAACTTGAAACTGATGGCCAACTCGATACTTATCATGTATAGCTTTATACCGAGATTGACTCTTCTCCAATTGCTCTTGTACTGCCTGATGAATCACATATATCCACTGAATAAACTTTTGTGCTTTGTCCCTATCATCTCATCCATTTCCATCCTCATCTTTCCCAAATACCATGTCTAAGGGATCCCTTGGTAGGTAACCAAAATATGTCTCGAAGGGTGAGCTCTGTGTGGATGAATGTGCTACTCGATTGTATGCATGTTGCACATAAGGAAGTTATTCATCCCACAACTTGGGATGTTTTCCACAATATCCTTGTAACAAGTGTACCATGGTGTGGTTGAATACCTATGTCTACCCATCGGTCTATGGATGAAATTTCGTACTTCTTTTCAGCTTAGTGTCCATCATTCTCCACAAGTTGGTCCAAAACTCTCCAAGAAGGAGAGAGTATCAATCTGACACAATAGATGTGGACAACCCAAAATGAACCCAAACATGCTGAAAGAAAATATAAGCAGTTTGCTCAGCAGTGACCTGCTTTTTACAAGGCATTAAAATACACATTTTTCTAAAACGATCCACGACAACATACAAATAGTTGTGACCTTTCCTAGACATAGGAAAACCACCTGCAAAGTCCATGGACACACTTTCCCATGGTCAACTCAAAATCGGGAGTGGTGTGCAGTGCCCAAGTTTTCTATTAGAGGGCTTTGAAACAGAATACAACACACAGCCCTTTATAAAGCGAGTCACAATGTTTTTCATATGAGGCCAAAAACAAAACCTCTGTAAATGACATAAAGTTTTTTCAACCCCAAAATGACCAAACACAAGAGAGGTATGAGCCTCTTGGATTACATGTACCCTTTCATCAATGGGTATCCACAGTTTTCCAAGGTGATACAATAGTTTTCCCTACAAATAATAGTCCACCTGCGATGCACAAGTCATTTTTGCATAAATCTCTTTAAAATCATCATCGTTAGCATATTGTTCATCATAACCTTCAAATGATAAATAAGAATTTTGCAAAACTACAGATGTAGAAATAGGAGGGTAAGAAAGCATATCTACTACTTTGTTGTTGGAGCCCTTCTTGGATTTTATTACCAGATGAAATTGTTGGAGGAATCCCATCCATTTGAAATGATGGGCTTGTTGAATCTTGGCCTGTGACTGAAGGTACTGCAAGGGCTGATGATCCGTATGGATGATGGTCTCCTTGTCGATCAAGTAGTGTTTCCACTTCTTTACACTTTGAACCAAGGCATACAACTCCCTGTCGTACGTGGGATAATTCACAACAGCCTATGAGAAAGTCTCTAAATAGTAATATACAGGCTTCCTTTTTTGCATCAATACAGTGCCCATGGAATATCCACTGGAATTTGTTTCAATCTCAAAAGGCTGATGAAGGTCTGGTAAGGCTAGCACTGGTGTTGTACTAATCTTCTCTTTTAGCGTGTCGAAGGATTATCGTTGCTTTCCTCCCTACTGAAAGCCCTTCTTCACACTTGTCAATGTGTGTAAGGGGGTGGTGATAACAAAGAAGTTAACAATGAACCTTCTCTAATATTGTATTGCACCTAAGAAGATTCAGACCTCTGTAACATTTGTGGGCTCCGGCCATTTCATAATCGCACATACCTTAGAGGGATCTATTTTCAATTTCCCATTACTGACTATGTGACCTAAATAAACCAAAGAGGTCTTCCCAAACTCACACTTTGACAACTTTACATACAGTTTTTCATTTTTCAGAACATCAAGCAATTTCTTCACATGACATACATGTTCATCCATGTCTTACTATAAACAAGAATATCATCGAGATATACAAGCACAAAATTATCAAGAAAAAGCCTAAACAGATCATTCATTACCCTCATAAATATGGTCGGAGCATTTCACAGTCTAAATGGAATCACCATCCGTTCGAACAACCCTTGTTTGGTTTTGAATGCAGTCTTCCAAATGTCTTTTTTTGTAACTCTAACCTAGTGATATCCACTACGCAAATCTAGTTTCATAAAATAGACAACATTTTTCAACTGATCTAATAATTCATCAATGCAAGGGAGAGGGTATCAATTCTTCACCGTAATTTTTTTGGCGCCCTATAGTCTACGCACATTCTCCATATGTTGTCTTTCTTTGGCACCAACACGATCGGTTAGCCACATGGAGAAGAACTTGGTCTGATGGCCCCTTGATTTAGCAAATCTTGCACCTGTTTCTTGATCTCCTCCATCTCAATAGAAGCCATCCTATACATGCCAATATTCAGTAAAGGAGCATCCTGTTGTGAGTGGATCTCATGTTCGATTTCCCATTTTGAAGGAAATCCTCTCGGTTCCTGAAACAATCCATCATAGTCAAAAATAATTTCAAACAATTCTTTCTTATGATCATGATCACAACCTTTGAAAGCGTCAGTCGTCTTGGCCTCTTTCGCTCTGACTACCATGAGCATGCACCCTTTACTGGAATTAACCAATCGTTTAATCTGTCATGCACTGACAAGGCTAGCACTAACTTTCGTGTGATGAGCTCTAACTATATATTCCACCCCGTCTTCGTGAAGTGGTATTTATTTTCATGCTAAAATAAAACTGCCTTTTTGTCATATAGATATAAACTTCCCGATATAATTCCACAAATATCCAAAGGCACAACATATAACTCTACCTCATCAACTAATTTGGAAGCAATAACAATTTTTTCCCTACACTACTTGGTTACTTGTAATTTTGCTTTATCGCTTACCCAACCAAGCGGGTATGGACTCGTATGAGGCTTAGTTTCGAGGCCTAACTTTGTCACTAAGGACTCTGAGATTAAATTTGCTTGGGAATTTGAATCGAATAGATTTTCCACCATTGTGTGTTTTATAATAACTCTAATGTGGAATAATTCAATTCTCTTTCACTCATTACTTACAAGCTCATTCAAATAACTAGTACTGAATCAGAATTATTACTAACAGAAAGAGTACCTTTTGTGCCCATGGATGTGATCAATATCTCATCGCCGAAATCTGATCCAAGGTCCTGTTGCGTCGTTGCCACTATCTTCTACTTTCCCTTTCCGTTGAATCTCTTTGGTCTCATCTCCAGATGTAGCTTCCAACAGTGGTCCTCGTCATGACCTTCTTTCTTGTAATGCGTTGCAAGATGGCGTTGCTCTATCCCCTTTCTTGGCTGCAATAGTCTTCTTATCCTTCCCCTTGCATCTCTTCTAGAATTTGCCATGCTGAGGGTTGAACGGTGTTTTCTTGGCTTGATCATCTATGTCATTCTTGCGTCGTCTTTCAAGATGAATCACCTTCACATTGGCCACATCAATTGTAGTAGGCTCGAACAATAACATTGAGTGTCTTATGTAACTATGTAATGCACCAACATACTTAGTTATAGTCTCGAGTGAATCTAATGAGATGCCCAAATTCAATGTTTTTTTTTTAATTATTCAGTGAAGCTTTGCACATTTTTGCCTTTACCTTTCCTTATATATTTTCGTTCCATTAGTGCCTTTTATTTATAACCCAAAGGGTAAAATTGGTCTTTCAATGCAGAAATAAAACTAGATCAAGAGAAAAGAAGGTTACCCGACTTTTTGTTGCTCTTCTATAGCTTGCTATCCCACCAAACAAGAGAAGTGACACTCAGCCAAAGAGATGCTAACTGGACCTTTGCCTCGTCTTCTTCAATCTGTTGAATCCGATAGTAGACCTCTATCTTCCTTATCCAATTATTAATCTTTTTTGCACTACACTCTCCATTATACATGGGCAGGTCAAACTTTACATCTAGCTTGAAGAATGGCTTCTTAGATGTATGTTTGGAATCACGATTAGAGTGATGAGAACTATCACTTGAAGGAGAGGGAGGAGGGTCTTCTCCACCACCTTCATGATTTTCTAATCCATTGTCATCAACATCCTTCTTCTCATGCCCAGGTTCCTTCTCATACTCTGAAAACAACTTGTCCACTTTCTCTGCCATATTGTCGAATACCTTGCGGAAATTTTGTTCCTCTTCCCAATGATCTTCTTCATTTTCCATGTTTCTTCTTCATTGTGCATGTCCTACTTCAGGATCAAAGGAATTAAGTGTTCCTTCTCCTTTTCGCAGTTTGTTCCAGGTTAGCATATATTCATACAATTTGCATCAACAAACACGTGCTCTGATACCAAAATTGATCCACGATATTTAACTTATAGATGCATATAATTACATGAAACAAAGCATATAAACCATGGAAATTTAAAGCACATAAAACAATGCGGAAATAACACAATAAGAAAGAAACCACGACATAAAGATTTGATTACGGAGTTTGTCCAATTTGGACTATGTCTCTGGGCCCTGCTCAATAGTGGGGAGGCCTTCTTTCGTTAAATGGCATAAAAAGAGATAAAATTACAAGCAACATTCATTTACAATACTTATACCTCCAAGCTGGAAGATGGACGAAGAATGGAGAACCTAGCTTCAGAAACAAACAGTACCACTGAAATCCTGGTGAAAAATTTGTGCAAAAATTCCTATCCGAACACCCGATTCGGATAATCGGGCTTTTTGCACCTTCCCAGAACCTCCCTACTGCTTAAGGCGAGGTCTTGGCCTGTTGCCAAGTCAGGGTACTGCTGTATGCAGTAATCTTCTGAATTATTCTGTCGGTCTCCTCCTTTTTCCTGTGTTGATAGTTCAATATATATACTTTGTGGTTATCCCCTCAATTCCCAAGTAGTTCCCAACAGATGACAAGTATTAGATGGCTGGTTTGTTTCAGGCAGAGATTCTCGAACCCCTAAATAGTACGTGGTAAAAACCTTGCCAAACATAGAAAAATAGTCCATGGACTATTTTTGCATTAAACCTCAAATGACGGAATAATCCATCGGCGCAATTAGCCTCATCGCAAATCGCAATCGGCGTTTTCCATCGGCATACAAACCCAAGTATTTACAACAAGGGCCCTATGATAACAGTAGATCTGATGGGCTTATTAAGCACAACTCATAATATATCAGGTCTGAAGCCTCATTGCAAATCGCAATTGGCGGGAACCAAGGTTGGTACTCCATATGAATGCTCCCCTTTCGCGAACTACGATTGTGATATATCGCATTGCAACCTAACTCTTTCAAGGGCTGATTCGTAAACACTTGATCTGCAAAATGCGATATCGCAATTGCAAACAAGATCTTTTCGGGGCCGCATCATAAACACTTACCTTTTGCGATTGCGATATGTGATTATCACATCACAACTTTTCTTGCATAGGGTCGATTTGAAACCACTGACCTCTACCTTTTATGATAAGCAAAATGCGAGACCAATAGCGGCATGCCACTTGGTGCCTCCCCATCGCTGAATATTTTTGCCATGTCATCTTCTCTTGCCACCTATCCAAGTCAAACCTAACTTTGAATTGCTTTAACTTCTTCATATGAGCTCGGATTTGAGTGTCGTTCACACCATTGGAATCAGGATGACGAGCACTTCGATCCAATGCAAAGTTTTTAGAGTTTCTGACACTTTGATTTTTGAGCCTTCTTACCATGCCACTGATACTTTTTAGAGATCCACCTAGATCACCTGAAAATAGTGGGAATTGGTGCTTCCAGCAAGTGGGTGCTTGCAAAGAAAAGGGGGTTGGAATCTGATGAAAATTGAATTTGGTGCTTGCATTTACATTATAATCAAAAAAAGTTTGTGGTTTTATCCCATATGGGTTTTAACATAAACATCTAGTGTTCAAGCTTTATGTGATTGGTCCACTCTTGTATTGTTGAATGTGGTTAACTGACTAAATAATTATTAAAAATTGTAAAATATTGATTCGTCTCCCTCCCTGCTCAATATTGTTTTGGTTTCCAACAAATATAAATGTATGAGATTTGAATTTTAAATTCATCCTCTAAACTCAACCAAATCCTAATTAATATAAATATAAAGTTAGATTTTTTCATTTAACGTTTTAAGGTAAAATTATTTTGTCTAACAAAATTTTAAGGTGGTATTCTCATGTATTAATGGAGTCTAAAGTACAAAGTCATTTGTTATACATTTCAAACTCAATCTTAACATAAATGTATGGATATTTTGTGAGGGGATAGATTTCTAAGTTGGGTGTTCTCGTGTGTCCATGGATTCCAAATCTCAAAGTTCCATATACCACTTTTTAACTTGTCCATGTGTTAATGGTTACTAAGGTTAAACTCAAAAAAATTAAAATGTTGATATATTTTTGTTCAACTCAAAAGTGGTTGTTGATTCTCGTTACTTGTATGTTGTTTATGGATTATTGTTAGTTGTGTGTGTGGACTCTTGTTACTTGTATGTTGTTTATGGATTATTGTTAGTTGTGTGTGTGGACTCTTGTTAAGATCAAATTCAAAAATCTCAAACAACATATATTTAAATATATTTCAGAGGATTCTCATTAAGTTGGAACTCAAAATTGTCCATAAATCCTTAGTAGTTGTAAGTTGGCATTCACATAAGTGAGGGTTATGAGGTGAGATGAGTGAGGGTGGTAGATATTTTTATTCGCAATAAGTTGTGGAATATTGTTAAGATCAAATTAAAAATTCTCAAACATTGTATGTGTAAATATATGTCAAAAGATTCTCATTAAGTTGGAACTCAAAATTGTCCATAAATTCTTCATAGTTGCAAGTTGTCATGCACATGGGGAGGGTGATGAGGTGGGATGAGTGATGGTGGGAGATCATGTATTTGTGTGATGTTTGGGGATGTGGGTTTGTATTTTTGCAAGGCATATGTATACTTTCACCTCTCACCTATTCACAAATGTGTATAAATATGCACCTTTCTCTTTACAAATGTGTACGAACACATACCTTCTTCTCTGTAAATGCATACCATCACTTTCAATTAGGTTAATGATGAGGGTCAAAAGTGTGACTTTATATTGTACAATTATGAATCCTCAATCCTCATATTAAGAAATTCATATTAAATGCATCAACACTTACTTTTAATAGCATATGTAATTTGTCCTCAACATTATCCAATCTCTATTTGAAACCTTGTTCAACTTCATCTAGTCCTTGTGTGATTACAAGTGTTGGAACCCTGAGGAGTAAAAGGAAAATCAATGATGGTTGGTTTGATTGATTTCTTTAGGAGCTATATGTAAGAATGTGTGCAATGCATAGAGAAGCTCAAGCAGTGACTATGTAGGATGTAAGCGAAAATGTCAAAATTAGGTCTATATTTACTTTGGCATGGGAAAATGAGTTGGTGATAGCAGTAATGGTGGGGAATTAAGTGAAGGAAGGGACATGGTGTCAATATATACTAAGATTTGAGTCACTTCAAACCCTTGAAATAATCATGGTTATGTTAATTCCCAAAACGTTTAATATGATATTCTTTTTCCTTTGTAACTAGAGTAATGCATCTATGTTGATTGCAAAGGGGTTCAATTGTCATGTTAAACCCTAAAGTTATTTTGAATACTCTTGAAGGCGGGTTGGTGTTTCAACTAGAAGATCAATGGTTTCTTGATAAATTTCATTAACAATTACACTAAGCTAATGTGTGGAATTCTTGAGAATTGGGTGATTGCTTCCAGCTTACAGCGCGTAGCATCAAAGATTATAATGAAAGTGGTCTAGATTATGGCATGGATGAGGATGGTCAATTTGGAGTTGATCATTTTCTTCTAACAATACATCATTTTGTTGAGTGTCTATAATGTGAATGCACTTGGCGCTAAACTAGTAAATGTTAAGAGTGTTTGCACCATGGGTGGAATTTTATGAGAAAATTCATCATATGTAATTCGTCCATTAAATATAGTTAAAATTTCCTAAAGAATATCAACATTTATTCTTAACACTCTGAAAATAAGTAATGAATTCATCTAAATCATCGAATTTTATGGGCTATCTTGTTTTGAAATTCCAAGTGCAGATGGTGCCTCTTAATAGTGACAAATAGCAAGAACATTGAGCTATAAGTTCAAGCATGACAAACCATTTATACCACTAACGAATCAACCTCAAAAATTCAAATGTTTCCAAATGTATATGCATATTCAATCATAATCTATCTCACGAGAGTGCTATGAGAAATAAAACTTGCGAAGGTATTATGATAGAATATTTCATAAATTCACACATAGATATAAACTATTGATCTAAATTTATGTTAGTGTCACCCAACCTACAAGGTTTTGACATTATATTCCTTTAATGGTGAAGCCACAATATCCAGCGTGTAACTCATCGTCCATTGAAATTATTTAACTACATCATATTAATGATTTACTTCACATGTGATATTAGTAATTATATAGATTAAAGTGTAATCACAATTCCTGTACACTAGTTTTGTGTAAATATTCAATCAACCCACACAAATTAATGGTGAGATCATAGTAAAATTTACATTAATATCCCTGACAATGGTCTTTATTTATTTCTTTGAGCATGTTTATGCTTTTATATTATACTTAACTTTTTATTGCTACGAAAGTTTATTTTAAGCAATTTAAACACATTTTCAAGATAAAGAGACTAATATTCCACATCTTCAAGATAAGGAGATTGGTATGCCACTGGCTATCACCTTTATTTAATTTATTATGAAAGAGTATTTATTTTCTCATTAAACGTTGATTTCATCATTGAATGCATGTTCGACCTATATCATCCACTTGGTCTTCTATTGTATACATAGATAAAGATAAAATTACTTTCTTATTACATTCATCATAGAAGGGGTGTTCCTCCTATACCATTTGTTTGGTATATCAATGTATACAAAGACAAGGATGAAATCATACATTCTCCCTTCTAACTAACCAACATTTTCTAGGGCCACTTGGATTCTTTGAACAACCAACCAACATTCTCTCAGGCTAATAGGATTCTTTGAATGGTGCATTTCTTCAAGCACAAATAAGAAACCTTAGTGTCTTGCAGTCCTTATCATGTGTCTTGTATTCCTTGTCAATAATGGAGTGTATAAAAAAATAAGCTTTAGACATCTTTTGTAAAACTAGTATAAGTATTTACTCTATCAAGATTAACTAACCTTCCCTAACACATCCATTAGGGATCCCCACCCTCAACAATATAGTGTCTCATGGGTCATTAAGTGCATGACCATTCATTTTTAGTGCTAAGGCTATCATTTATATGGTTCAAATAATTGCTCATGCCCCAAAAATCTCAATGTATTGGTACCATGATTAGTTTATAAGGGACTAGAAGTGACTTGTGGAAAAAGTTGAGAATATAGCATTATCTATCTAGTGTAATAAATGACTCCCTAGAGTTGGTCAATTAGTTCTTACCAAATATGTTCTAGAGGCAATTTTATTCTATTAGATGTATCTAGCTTATATCCTAAAGAGTATTCTTGAAAGGATTACAAGAATTAGTTTCATATTCATATGGATAGGAAGCAAAGATAAGTAAGGCATCTCTTGAGTTAGTTAGAATAAAATTTCCATCCTTGAGAAGTGAGGAGGCTAGGGCCTTAAAAATATTCATATATTTTCTATAGATTTAGCTACAAAATGTGGGTAAATATTAATTAATGGAAATTGGCTCTATAATTAAGTAGTATCCTAAAAATTCATATTGATAACTTTGAAGAGTAGTTGAGGAAGCCTCATAAACTATTCCACAACACTTCCATTATATGGAATGAAATTATGCTAGCCTTTCCTTGATTAGTAATTGTTTATATGGAGAGTGGGTGGGGGGGGTGGGTAGAGTGAGACATGGAATCACGAGATCATAGAAAATTTGGTGAATCTATTACATGAAAAGGGTTTTTCACCCTTAGTCATGTACATGGTTGTGAAAATTCTTCAATTTGTAGGTAAAAGTGGTTATAAAATGATGATTTAGGATTGGTTAATGAGGATGAAACAACTTGGAATGGGTGTATTTCTTCCTTGAGGAAGATTCATGTTTGTATTAAGGATTCTAAGGATGAAATACTATAGTCGAAAAATATAGCAAGTGATCTATCCACTCCTAAAGTTAGATTTAAAGCTCTGTGAGGAAGTTCTATTAATAGACCATGAGTGGCAATTCAAAACTATTTGAAAGTTTTAAGTGTCATCTCAAATCACATATTTCTAAATTATTGATTGTAGAGACAAGGTTCTAACATGGGACAATTTACAGAAGAAGAATAAGTATGGCCCTAGTACATGCTTTTTATGCAAGGAATATGTGGAATCTATTTATCATTCTCTTGTATCACGCCCTTATAATATACATGTTTGGAAAGAGATTGAGTCCTTTTTGGGTATCAAAGACATGTGGAGTGGGAACTCTATTGAATAATGGATTAGAGCTTGTTTTCAAACAAGATGATAAAACTATTTAGATCTTTGCTTATTATTATTGCATGGGATCGTTGTATTGCAATCAATGGTAGTTTATTTGAAGAAATTTCATTTCATCTCTATAGTGTGCATCTCAAAGCATTAACATTCTTAGATTCTTTAAGCAAATCAATCGACCAAATATTCCTAGGAATAATATAGTGGAGCAGATGAATAGATTAAGGATGTGGACCTACTATGATGGAGTAGGACAAGGTGATCCAAAAACCTATGGTTTTGGTGGTATATTATAATTGAATAATGAAGATTCAATGAAATTCAGGGTAGGTTTAGAAAGTGGGACAAGTAAAAAAAATCTAAATAAATGGATTTAAAGTCACTCCTATCTCTTTCAATAGAAAAAGGTTTTCAGAATATTTAAATATTTAGGGACATGTTCTTGTGATTAATTGGATGAGGGGTTTGTATTCTTTACATAATTTCATGTTGAGAACCATATATGAGAGACCTAAATTCTTATTTCTAGTTTGATTCTACTTATTTTCATAATGTCTACAAGGAAAGGCATTCCTTACCTGATAATTTATCGATGGATGGTATTATTCTAGAAGTTGGGCCTTACCATTTTTGGGAGGATGTGGATGGTTAGTGGGTATGACCATCCTCCTTTCTTGTAATCATGCTCTTGTTTCGTATGTTAATAGTAGACTTGAAAAAGGTCTAGTATGATTTTAGACTTATGTGTATGTTTATAGTTTTGTAAGTAGTTGGTGTTTCTTGGTTGCCCTTGTATCTGTTAGATATATGATAATATGATTCTATTAAGTAAGCTTTAGTTAGATTTTTAGAAAAGAAAATTTGTGTAATATGTATAAGCAAGATATAACTAGTTGGGTGGATTCTTGGATATTTGTGAGGTTATTGGCTTGTAATTTTTTACATGATGGGAAGGATGCTTAGAATACTTGAACAGTGAGTGAGTAGTATATGGCATGCTTTGGAGCATATGAGGATTCTTACTTTGTTTTCTATAAATAAACTTACGATTTTTTTTAAAGGAAAAAATTACTTCAAGTGTAGTGTATTTTTTAGCAATGGAACTATAAGAAAAAATTATAATCTCAAAGCCTATTCATGTCCTAGTATTAGGGAGAACTATGTAGAATGAATTAACATTTAGGTTTTAGAGTTTCCATCAAAATTTGCTTAATTTTAAAAAGCTACTTAAATATAAATATATATATATATATATTATATAATATAATATTAAATATATAATATAAATATAATTGTTTTGATTTTTTTCATAATTTATTTACCTATTAATATTGAAATAATTAAACCTTGATCTGAGTGGCAAGAATTTATGTTAATGGGGTTGAGGGTCATGCCCTCCTACCAACACTCCTTGTACATGGGTCTCCCTCAAGGTGCATTTAAGGAGCCTCACCTCCTAAAGCGGGAGGTCGAGGCCCCTTGGAAACCTTATGCCATATGAGTAAGCCATGTTAATTCACTCCATGTCATGCACTTGACTTTAGGATTTACTTTGTCTACTCTCCTCCAACTCTTGCTTCTAGCCATTATGCACCTGGACTCTCACCTGGTTTCTCGGGTGGGTAGTCTCCCATATCTATTAATGAGTTTCTCCTTGCTAATTTCAACCTTTTTAGAAGGAGAAGGTGTTGTAGATCTAACCCAGAATATTATAGATCTGATATAAAAATATAAGATAATGCAAATAAACCCATAAATGATATGAAATGAATCTTTATTAATCAAACCCTTAAGGTAGGGCAACACCATACATTCACTCCTTAAGGAAGGAG
>APFE031119538.1:10859-25161 GCA_000404065.3 Pinus taeda | reverse complement strand
TTCCTTCTTTTTTGTAGCATAAGACCATTTGTCCATAAAGAGTTTTTCAAATTCTTCATCCGACAAGTCTTTCAACTGTTTGATTCCTAGTGATCTCCACCATCTGTCGGCATCCTCTTGCAAATTAAACCGTGCTATAGGCTTCCAAAATCTCCCATGTTTGAGCTTTATCGTTTGTAGGAATTCTTCAATAGTCGGACCATCACCTTTTCCGGTAAAATGTAGAGTCGTCATGAAGAGGGTTTTGAGAAAAAATTCTATGACTTGGCGAAAATTTGAAATTGTCACAGTTTCGTCAATATTGCTCAGAATCCTTATTACGACCTGTTTTCAAAAATGCAAAAATCATTCTGCATCTACCCATCTGATAGAAATCCTGATCTAGACACTAGAATTCTAGATCTACGCTGCTGCTCTCCCGTCGTCACCCAAAATTTCTGAAAAAAAAAAGTGCTGATTTTAAATTAGCGATATCTCCCTCATCCGGACTCCGATTCAACTGATTTTTTTTTTGAATTGGAGTATTTTTTCACAAGGATTTCAGATATACAATTAGATTTTGCAGATCTTACACCAAGACGTTTAGATCTGCGCCGCAAATTCGCTGTCCCAAAAAATTGTCTACAACCCTACTGATTTTTAGATCAGCGATATCTCCTTCATCCGGACTCCGATTTGACTGATTTTTTTTTGAAATTGGCTATTTTTTCACAAAAAATACAGATCTGCAATCAGATTTTGTAGATCTTGAACCAAAATGTACAGATCTGATCTGCAAACTCGCCGCCCTTGAAATCCTGCAAAAAGTAAAAAAATTCTCCACTTTTGTGCCCAAGAAAGTGCTCTGATACCACTTGTTGTAGATCTAACCTAGAATATTATAGATCTGATATAAAAATATAAGATAATGCAAATAAACCCAGAAATGATATGAAATGAATCTTTATTAATCAAACCCTTAAGGTAGGGCAACACCATACATTCACTCCTTAAGGAAGGAGAACACTCCACAAACCATATGCCTGTTCACACAAGAATACTTCTCTTCATATCTCTCCATGTGGAGTCTCTAGCCTCTATATAGGCCTCATACATACAATACTATGCATCAATACCATGGTTTACTCATACCATCAACTAATACCATGGGCCCATTACATTATTATTAACTACTTGTGGTTCCTTACATGACATGGGTTAACCACCTTATTTATTACTATGGCCCATCCCATTATTACATTATTACCTTGGGTACCTCCCTCGGTACCCCATATTAACCCCCTAGGTATATAACATTACACCCCCCTTAGCATGTTTCGTTCCCGAAACATGGGAAGAACACAAATAATAAGATCTACTCAAAAGAGTAGTCCACTGGTACCATGCATGTGCATCTAGCCATCCAAGAGAAAGGTGAACCCTCGATCTCGCTGGTGCCTCGCTCGCTTGATATGGAAGTTGACCATGGGAGCTCTTCTGTGTTGATGTGTAGTAGGTGTCGTCTCTCCTTTGTATCCGTCATGTGACTACTTGGTTTCCATCTTGATGGTTGTCTTGCGGGGTGATGTGGGTGATGATATGTTGAAGTTTTAACCCACAATGGCTTTTGCTTGACTTCACCCTGCTGTGGTGCTCTGATACCACTTGTTGTAGATCTAACCCAAAATATTATCGATCTGATAAGAAAATATAAGATAATGCAAATAAACCCAAGAAATAAGATAGAAATGCTTCTTTATTATCAAACCCTTAAGGTAGGGCAACACCATACATTCAATCCTTAAGGAAGGAGAATACTCTACAACCCATATGCTTGATCATACAAGAATACTTCTCTTCATTTCTCTCCATGTGGAGTCTCTAGCCTCTATATAGGCCTCATACATACAATACCATGCATCATTACCATGGTTTCTTCATACCATCAACTAATACCATGGGCCCCTTACATTATTATTAATTACTTGTGGTCCCTTACATGACATGGGTTAACCACCTTATTTATTACTATGGCCCATCCCATTATTACATTATTACCTTGGGTACCTCCCTCGGTACCTCATATTACCCCCCCTAGGTATATCTAAGTATATAACATTTTAACAGTTTTTGGCTAAAACCAATGGATCTATTTCATTGGATTTTCACCACTTGGACCATGGAATGTGATATACATTTATGCTCCAAGGGGTTTTTTATAGTTAGATTTGCATCCACGGAAGTCAAAAATACAATCATCAGTGCTGGAACTTCGTTTTGGGGAACATCGGGGCTGTTTATGACCCCATGGTTTCCAGATTTCGATCCAAACAAAATGACTGTTTCCAAAGTGTCGGTCTGGGTCCGCCTATATAACCTTCCCCTTCACTTTTGGAGTGAACGAGTATTGGAAGGAATTGGGAACAGCATAGGGAAATATATCAAAACAGATCTGGAAAGGATTGATGAAAGGGTATACACTTTTGCACGCATTTGTGTGGAAGTAGATCTAAGTAAAGGGCTGTCGGACAACATAAGGCTGATCTACAAACAACAAAATTGGCTGCAAGCACTAGACTATGAAAATACTGCTTTCAGATGTAGGCTCTGCAGGCTGACAAGACACTTGCAAAACACATGTCCAGAAGCCAAGAAAGCAAACAGTAAAAAGAAGCAGAAAGGGAAGCAGAGGAAAGGTTGGCAATTCCCCCCCCTCCCCCCTTACTCAGAGGACGAAGAATCAGAAGCAGAAGAGGAAGATACCCCCGCAGAGAATGCTGAGGTATCCCAAGAAAAGGAGACTCAGAAGGAAACCACATCAGACAACAAGGCTTCACAGCTCCACTCAAATCAGGTAGAGAAGGCAAACGAGGACCTGAGTATGGGAGGGATCAAACGGTATCACCACTCAGATACTTCAGACTCGGACAAGGAAACAACCTCACAGAAAGCAGAAACACAGTTAGTCATAGCTTCGATCGAGCCCACTCAAGGAGAATGGCGCAAGGTCGAAAAGAAAAAGGGGAGAAAAACTTGAAGTGTGAGTCTTTTACTCACTTCCGGATTCCAGTTTTTCTGCCTCTTTCTCCCTCTTTCTCTCTTTTTCTTTTTTTCTTCTTCTAAACGCACGTTAGTTTTAACGTTGCATGGGGTGCGAAAGCACTCGAGCCCAATGGGCAACTTATGGAAATGCTTAAATGCATCTGCTTGTGTAACTTTTCATTTTTTAAATAAAAGGTTACCGATTTTTCCTGTGAAAAAAATAAATAAATAAATGTTCATACATTTTTTATCTTGCACAATCATTTTGAACACACTTCACCAAAAAATTATATGTAAACCTTTCTATTGAAATGTAGAATCATGTAGCATGTACAATCATGTTGTATCATAAAATAATTGATGTCATGATCAAATCATTCCTTTATACCCATTTTCATATATTTGTCTTTTCCAATGACAAAACCATATGTTTAGTACAATCTCATAAACCATCAAAAAAATTGGTATAGTCTAACATTGACTTGAATGGTTAATAATCTCCTTCAAAAAAAAAACCTCATTTGAAACTCAAGCTAATTTAGAGATCAAGAAATCCATTAACAATCATGTCTCCATCATACCTAAAATACAACACATCATACACTAAAACAAATTGCAAGAAGTGAAGAAAACATGGTATATAACCATGTAATTTTCCTTAAGCATAAAAAAAACATAATAAATCCCATAATCTTATCATGATCTAGAATTCTTTGTTTATTGAATTATACCATTCAAAAAAAAAAAATCATGGGGTGCAGAATAGAAGGTGATGGGGTGTATTGTTAAGTCACTCCATGATGGGAAGGTCACGGTTCAGAACTTCGTGGGCAAAAATCCAGTCATGTTAAGGGTTGGTGTGGCCTAGGCCACATGTTATCCCCAAGTGATTTTGACAGCTTAAATACCCCTAAATCACAATTTATAAACCATAAATCAAATCTAATGTCATTTGTGATGAACTCAAATTACTTGAAAACAAAACAAAAAAATTACATCACTTGAAATAAAATGTGTATCCAATATAAAACATAAAATATACCTATAATCACAGCCTAAGCCTTCTATGTGGAGTTTAGGTGATTCTAATCAGTTTACATAAATTTGCATTTACTTGCCACTATTTCCAAAACCAACACTTCTCTATAGGTTTTCATATATATATAATTACTAGAAAGTTATTATTTGGTATATTAATTTTAGTTAAAAATGATATATATATATCTATACATATAATATATATATATATATTATATATATTTGATTTTGACATAAAAAATACATTTCTATAGATGGAATTCTGCATAATATAGTAAAACAAAAAACTTAATTAATTAAGTTATTTGTTTTAATTTTTTTATTTTCAAAAACATTATGTGGCTTCGTTGAAAAATTAAGAAAAATAAGTAATTATGAAGAAACTAAAATTTTATTATTATATGCACTATTTATATTAATAAGTGAAATTATAATTTTACTAATTCTATTTGTTATTATTAACTAAAAATTTGAATATTATATTTATATTCAAATTTATAATTATATAATAGTTCTGTTTTTATGTTCAAACCAACCATATTACATTTTACACCTATGAAGTAGATGATTTTCTTTGCAGCTTTTACAGTGTTAATTTTTTTTGGTTTCTCAAACCTGATGTAAAAAAAAAAATTATAATTTTTCATATTTAAACATTTTTAAGTCTTATAAAAAAAAAATAAAAATTAAAAATTATTAAAAGTAAAATAAAAATTACATTAAAATTCACCAACTCACCATGTATGTATGCATTTCTTAGCAAGTACATGTCCGAAACAAATATAAGGCCCACCTAATTAACCCAAAAAAATACCAACAAAAACCAGCAACAGGCTGCCACAGTAAACTATACATGATAGTAAACCTTAGCAAATATGGCACAGTGCCCCCTACAAAATCATATGGGCCTCAAAATGTAGGCCATAACCCCAAGAGGAGCAGAGGAGAAATGTGCCACGAGCTCCGAAGAAAGAAAAAAACAACCCCAAAGCATAGGATGGGGAACCCCATCGCTAGTACCAAAGAACGGAGAAGATTCCAAGGAAAATGAAAATGAGTCCGCAAAGCCTAAAAAACATGTGGCATCCAACACCCCCAACAACAAACCACAAGACGCAGAGTAAAAGCCATCGTGAAGATGAACCTGCATTACAAACCCGGATCATTGAAAGGCAGATCCACTTCAGAGGACTAGGCAAGCGAGACTGCGAAGGAGCCACGCCAAGGGAGAGCCTGCAAAAACCAGGGACGCCCGCCAGAAAAAACGAAGTAAAAAACACCGGCTCTTAATGTAATAGAGAAGCTTGAACAAGGGGACAAGGTTCCAATCGCTCCCCTCGCCGCGCCCCGCCCCCCCTCCATGCACTAAAAACACTGGTGAAAAGAAAACATGAAACTAATAATAGTAGAGGAGAAGAATT
Source organism: Pinus taeda (assembly GCA_000404065.3). Taxonomy (NCBI): domain Eukaryota; kingdom Viridiplantae; phylum Streptophyta; class Pinopsida; order Pinales; family Pinaceae; genus Pinus; species Pinus taeda. The sequence continues at coordinate 19,681 of APFE031119538.1, read as the reverse complement.
TTCCGCAAAAAATCCCGAAGGAAAGTGCTTTGCTCTGCAACACCTATGGCTAGGTTTCATTCTTCTGCGTTATCTCGAGAAGCTCTTAGTTTTCACTTCAACCAAATATCATTTAAGATATATAGAATATATGAAGTTGATATCAATATTAATTAGTTAACACAGATTTTCAAATAGTTTATTTAAATCTCTTGTTGAATATCTTTAAAAAATATAAGATTAAACATTTGTTTCACACATTTCTTTTTATTTCTAATTACTTTATAACATATTCATGTATTAGTTAACATAGATCTTCAAATAGTTTATTTAAATATCTTGTTGGAATATTTTTGAAAAGTATAAGATTTAAACATGATTCACACATTTTTTTTTACTTCTAATTACTTTACAACATATTCATTTTTTTTAATTATAACTGACATTATTTTTCTATTTAGAGCATAATTTTTATTTTTTATTTTAAAGGGCTACATACAGATCGACAAACTTACACATCCCCTCATATTGGCTTGTAGAATGACCCTTTTGGCTCAATAATTCTATTGATCCAAAAAAAATCTTACTAAATTTTAAGGTACAAACTTTCACATCCCCTTGTAGAATGAGCCCCTTGGCTCAATTTTTTTTTTAATCCAAAAAAAATCTTACTAAATCTTAAGGTACAAACTTACACATCCCCTCATACTTGGCTATAGAATGAATCTATTGGCTCAATGATTCTATTCATCCAAAAAAACTTACTAAATCTTAAGGTAAAATATCAATTTCCCTTTTCATTTTTTTAATAAAGAAACCATAGTTTACAGTTACAAAGTGGTCGCTATGTCCATGGGTAGTAATCCACACAAACCCATCTATATCAGGCCTAACCCCAAGAGCATCGAGGAGACTTGACCTCGTGACCTCCCAATATGCAAGGTACTTAGGTAGTAGTAATCCACACAAATCCATCTATATGCCACTACGTCCATAGGTAGTAATCCACACAAATCCATCTATATCAGACCTAACCCCAAGAGCATCGAGGATATTTGACCTTGTGACTTCCCAATAGGCAAGGTACTTAGGAAGTAGTAATCCACACAAATCCATCTATATGGGGCCTAACCCCCAAGGGCATCGAGGATATTTGACCTCGTGACTTCCCAATAGGTAAGGTACTTAGGAAGTAGTAATCCACACAAATCCATCTATATGAGGCCTAACCCCCAAGGGCATCGAGGAGATCTAACCTCGTGACCTCCCAATAGGCAAGGTACTTAGGGAATAGTAATCCACACAAATCGATCTATATGGGGCCTAACCCCAAGGGCACGGGTGGTAATCTGCACCAATCCATCTATATTAGGCCTAACCCCAAAGGCATCGAGCATATTTGACCTCGTGACCTTCCAATAAGCAAGGTACTTAGGAAGCAGTAATCCACACAAATCCATCTATATGGGGCCTAACCCCCAAGGGCATCGAGGAGATTTGACCTCGTGACCTCCCAATAGGCAAGGTACTTAGGAAGTAGTAATCCACACAAATCCATCTATATGTGGCCTAACCCCAAGGGCACGGGTAGTAATCCACACAAATCCATCTATATGAAGCCTAACCCCAAAGGCATCCAGAAAATTTGACCTCATAACCTACATACTTCTTACATACCACCCAAAAAATTAAATATTATTAATGATAACCTATAAAACTTACATATAATTTATCCATAATATAAAAACTTACAAATAACTTATTAGACTTGCATATAATTATTAGATATGAAGTTACGATACCAAGTTGAATTGAAATTTTCCTTTCTCATTAAGTTGACCAAAACACGTCAAATTAACTAATTATTTTTATATTTTTAATTAAAAACTAATATTAATATAACGAGATTTTAATTAATACTTAATCAATATTTGTTCTTGATCCTTTTTCGATCTTGTTTATATGGATAAGTTAAAATAAATTTATTAAAATGCATACGAACCAGAACAAATCCAAATAAATTTATTTAAAATGCATATGAACCAGAACAAATCCAAATAAATGTGCAATGTACAACTTGTCACACAAAATTCTGATATAAAACAGCAATGATAGTAACTATTTAATGATTTTGATCGAAAAGTCATGCAAAAGATTCTGAAAGTACAGACATATCTCAATAATCAAAATTCCAATCGCATGCAACAGCTTAGCTAAAGCACAGGGTGGCATTTGAATGTCGCCACATAATGCTCAATATTTAAATATTTAAATAGGAGTCGCCCATGCCATTTCGTCTATCAGCTGAATTAAATTACAGAAAATAGAGTTCTGTACAAGCTTTAATGGCATCGCCATTATAAAATCTCAAGGAATCTGGGCATAATATTTCATGCCGATATATTCGAATCTGTTTAAGAACAAAAATATATACGCATGACCAAGGGCAGTATGTGTATATACATATGCGTTTGTGTATATATTCAAAGCAGTACACAGATATTTAGTCAAATGCGGATTTTACAGTTACAGTGTACGTCTGAGAAGACTGAGATGGTCATGCAGTTTGAAAGAGCATTCATGGTGAAAACTGATGGAAGCATTTAATCCATAAAATGCCAAGTGTAAGCCGAACATTGGAATAAATTTATTAATTTGCAGACAAACTATATTTTCAGGCTTTTAATTCAAATGTCCTACGAATCACTATAACAATAATGCCTGCTGCAAGGCCAGTCAATTAGACTAAACCTTGTAAATACTGCATCCCAGTTACTATTCTTAAAAATATCTACATATTACAACCACAACAGCAAATCCAAATATGGAATGGGAAATTCATTCTCTGGCGCCCAGGATTTGAACCCATAACGTCGCATCTATGAAGCTTAATTTTGTAAAAATAATAATTAGAATTCTCAGAAAAAGAGTGGGTTGGAGAATATGGCATTGTTCACGCCGTGATGAATATCCCATCCCGCGTCGAATGCTGATTGCAGATGCTCGATATGCCATAATTGCATGTCAGTTTCAGGAATCGATCCTGCGCCTCCCAGCAAGGTGTCATAATTAGCAGTAGCCGCGTTGGATACCTCGTTTGTCCATTGCAATTCTTGATCTGCTGAATTACTCGTCGAAGTTTCCTTAGGGACATTAAAAGAGGAACCGGGATTAATTAATGCCAGTTCGTCGTTCAAACCCTCTTTTAAAGGCTCTGATATAATCCCAGGGGCCATATCTTCTGCGAATTCTAGAAGACTCTGATCATCTGAGGCGCCTCTGAACACTGCATTGCTGACAAAATCCAGACTCGAATTTTCCAAATTCTGAGTCTCGGTTACAGGCAAATCACACAAGTAAATTGTAGTTGATCTTTCGTCGAACAGCATGGGCATGAGATCGAACCCGTAACCTGTTGCAAGCTGTGCAGCTTCGAGCTTCACGTCCTTGACACTATCAATGCTCTTATCGGCCTCCTCCGTTATCTCTGAATCATTTGATCGACATGATACTTCTGTCGCAGCCTGTAATATTGCCTTCTTAGAAGTCCTGGCGTCTGATTCCTCGGTCACTTCGTCCAATGCAGGCTTGCTCGGTTTGCCCTCAGCTTGATCGATTATGGGACCGTGCGTCACGGGATCGATTCCCATGCGCTTCAGCTTCTTCTTGATATGAGTGTTCCAGTAATTCTTGATTTCATTATCTGTCCGTCCAGGCAAGTGTGCGGCAATCTTAGACCACCTGCAAACCCCCCGCCCCAATGAATTACTCCTCAACTGCCTGGCATTTGCATTCACAATTTACAAAAAACAAGAACAACTTAACAATCAAAATCACCTGTTACCGAGCTGGGAATGGAGATCAATAATGAGTTGCTCTTCAGATTCTGATAAAAGCCCTCGTTTCAGGTCTGGCCGTAAGTAATTCGTCCACCTTAATCTGCAGCTTTTACCACATCTGAGCAGGCCTGCAACAACAAAAAAGACTCTTAACATTTCTCATTAGCAGGCAGAATCTTTAAAGAAGCCATATATTTTCTTGAAAAAAACTTTATATCACCAGCGAGCTTCGGAACTGCACGCCAGCAGCAATGGCCATGGTTGAGAATGAAAGAAATGAGCTTCTGGTCCTCCTCGGCAGTCCATGGTCCTTTCTTCAGTCCCACCTTGTCACAGCACGGTTGTCGCCCCATCTCAGAAGGCTGATAGATTCGAACTCGAGACCTCTTGCAGCGATAGCTAGATATATCGATGGAAAGAAATTGATATCTCTGCTTGTCTATTTCTTCGCTCTCCTTTATTCCTTCCGACCTGCGTTTTCTAAGTCGCCGTGCTTCTCGCCCACGTGTGCAGCCCACAGATGCCACGTGGACGGAGCAGCGGCAAAAAATAGCGAAACGTTGTCGCTGTAAGCAGTATAAATGTCCGATGATTGGCTAACTGTCAGGGCCAACGATGGCGTCGAGGGTTCAACCCCAACATTTCCCTGTCGTGTATGCCCGACGCCTCACCCATCGGTCGTCTGCTGCTTCAAGCATTTAGCGGAACGTGGGGTCCACTCTTCGCCACCACTTAATTAATTCATTAATTAATTAGGCCTTCACCACGCCACTTCACATTTAGAGGCGTTTCCAGCTCCCTGGCTATTTTAGCGGACGGTCTGCAGCTGGCGAGACGTGTCGTATGAGCTGGCCCAAAATAGTGGTCTTCCCATTTTTAACTATTTCCACGTGAAAGCGGCAGAATCTTTCTCCTCTTTCCTTTTTTCAATGTAACGTTGGTTGACCCAGGCTACGTTAGTGTGCGGTCACACTGGGGCTTATCTTAGTCACTTCTGACCAACATCTCGTGCTTTTGAATTTAAGTGGCCATGTGACCACCAGTTTGATTTCGACCCGACAAATATCGGAGATTAAACGTCACTCTCTCGTTTTTAAATATACTTAGCTTTTAAGTTTCCCTAAATTGTTTACAACATTTCATCGACGTAAATTTATTCCATAATTATTTAGAAGTTTGCATTAATTATTTGTTAATTTTTTTGAAAAATTATTGTTATTTAAAAGAGAAAACTATTGTTTTTTAAAAGAGTAAAGTAAGTTAGTTAATTTTATATTAATAAAATTATTGTTTTCAATTTAAAAAAATACATGAGTGTCTTCCATTTAAAAAAATACATTGAGTGTTTTCAATTTAAAAAAAATACATTGAGTGTTTTCAAATACTTAATTTTTTTTGGGTAAGCCTAAGTTTTTTATTAATTCAAGAAGAGTGTATATTGTGAGTAGAGTAGAGTGTATATTGTGAATAGAGTAGTTGCTATTAAACTAAGGTCTCACTTCTACTTGATTTGTTGGTCACCAAATACATGCAAAAAAATTGATGATCACTGAACAAAACTAGATTACTTCATGTCAAGGGTCCAAGAGGACAAAACTGAGCAAAAAACGAAATGTATCCAATTCGCCCTATTCCACATTATCATCATTGGATCCCTGAGCAGCATTACCTCCTTCAGTTGGATGATGAAAGATATCATGAACATGTGACTCCATATGGGCCATCCACCTTCAAAACTGTCCATCGGATCTTGCAATCGCTTCTGGTTGTGATGTTGTGATTCTTGCCAATCCAAATGTGTCCTTGGTTGTGCAAAATGTCATTAAGTAAGCTGATCACTTCATTGCAATCATTTTGGCAGTCTCGAGCTTGTTAGTCCACCAAAGCTTGGACAAGGTGGATCTGGGCTTCAATGGAGTCGAAAGGGGGTGAAAAGTCAACTCTCCCAAGAGAGCCACCAAGAGGCAGATCCAACTCGCCTTCTTCTATCAACAGATCCCCTTGCATTCTATCTCCTCGACCCCACTGGCCTCCCCTCACAACACAGACAACCATGTTGTCGAAACATAAGTGACTCACTAATCAAACTACACATGCCTATAACAATTAACCTCTCTAACTGTGAACAAACATGGCCTCTTGCCTGAACGCACCTAGGCTTGACAATTGAAGAGGGCACCACCACCGCAGGGAAAGTATAACTAATAAGTTGTAGCTGCCCCAGAGAATCCACCTCAAACACTGAATAAACACTATAGACTGAAGACAACAACCACCTAGCGAGGATTGTGGCCACCTGGCTGAAAAAGCAAGAATTGAACAGGGTGTTCCTAACCCTAACATTCCAAGAACTCTAATGGCTAAACTCTTAAAAGAATAGTTTTCTCCAAACTCTCGTCCCTAGCTAACAGAGGCTTAGAAGTGCCAAGCATGGTTCTATCCCACACCTCTAAGATAGAAAAAGGACATCACTATGCTCCTATAATGACAATAGAGAAGGGAAGCTTACCCTTGGAAACCTTTTACACCATGCACATAATACCAATTCAAGCATCCTTTGGAAAAATGGTTTGCACAATTAGAGAAGACCAAATAATCCACCCAGGGTGGAAAAATGGGAGATGAATTACCTAAGAGAATCCTTTGAAGTCCGAATCGACCTCCCTAACATTGCACAGTCTAACAACCCGATAGAAGCCTTGCAAGGGGTTGGCACGACCACAGGATAAATTTTTATCCACGTAAAGACCCAACAAGCTACTCAAACTCGGGTCCCAAATTACAACCTAGGTGTCAATAAGCACATGAAATTCGTCATTCCAAGGCCTTTGGATCATTATGAAGAGCACACACCTTCCCGTGAACCGGCTCGGGGCTCTGAGAAGTCCACTCACATAATTGGAGCCAAAACTTTCGTCTTCTGCAATAAATTTCATTGCCCAACTGTTACAAATGATTGTCCAAACCAGGATCATCGTAGATATACTTTTGGCAGTGTCGAGAATGTTCGTCAGGCAACCTCTCAACGCTCTTTCATCAACATGTTTAAACATTAAGGTTGTCACGTGGGGGATGTTCATTCCCATCTGCCTCAGTACGCTCCTCATTTGTCACCTCTAATGGGGACTCTTAACTACCTAATTTGATAATATTAATATTAAAAATCTTTAATTGTATCAATGGAAATTATTTCATTAAAAAAAATTATAAGCAAATTTTATTATAGGATTTTAGAATAATCTATTCTATTAAAGAGTTCTGATCCATTTAAAAACAATTTATACTAGCCAACAATATAAATTAAATATTTGGTAAATATGTATAGACAACCATTAATAATAAACATAAAAAATACTTACTTTATAATACATTCACGTTGCTAAAATCTAAAAAAACTAACTAAATTATAACTTTATTTTATATTATTATTATTATTATTATTATTATTATAAAAAGAAATTTTATATATATAATAAGCTTTGTTACAATACCATGGACCAATATCGTGGATTATCAATACCATATGCCTAAAAAACCATAAGTCACTTCATATAACATTTTTTTAAATTAATCAACTTAATTAAATGGGAAAAAATGACATAATTATTTTGGAGATAAATTTCAACCTTTGATTTTGGTATACTAATAAGAATATTCTAGAATATTCACATGAGGTTAAATCCTTATCAACCATCTAAAAATTATTGATAATTAAATTAATTTTGGAAGTCCTATTCCAAAATAAGCACACATATCGCCATAATAATAGAAAATTCAAAATTTTGAGAAATTCAAAACACAACTTTATTTACTAGTTTACAACTTCATTCCTAAAAATAAGGGTCCAAGGGTATACAAATTTCTTATAATTTTTTTATTAATAGCCTAGATCCATCTTAAATCCGGGTCTACCAAGGGTTGAGAAGGATCAAGTCCCAAGTTAAGATGGATCTAACCTCATCTTGCATTCCATAATGGATTTCCCCATGCCTTTAAATATGCCTCATCATAACAAATACAATGTGCTTGTAAACCACCACCAGTAAACCCATTGAATGACTAAGTCAAACTTATGGTAATAATAACTATTTTTTAATTTTAATTTTATTTGAAATAATTTGATCAAGTCAACATAACATTACATTACATAACATTTTTTTGGTCGATAATAAACACTGCATTTATATTACCATGAAGAAAACAAATACATTCAGATTTTCATCAACTCTTCATGCCTCATTCTCACCGGATTTCTTGGTAAGGAGAGTTGGAATATGAAGCAAAAGATTTAAAAATTGACACCTTATTTTCAGAGGGCTACGAAGCCATACTAGCTAAAAAACTTACAAAATAAGAAAACAACCTATCAAAGGCATGTCAAGGTGGCAGATGCAGATGTTGCATGGTTGCAACAGCCAGCTAACCCTATTTCTTGTGCATATGGTAGTCAATGTGCTCCAGGCGAGCCTCTAACTCTTACAAGCATTCATTTGTTCATCACTAGCTTCTGCAAACATTCTCCAACTGTTCTAGAATTTTCGATTGAGAGAATTGTATGTCATTCAAATAAGCCACAATTTCCTTTCGATCCTCGTATTGTTGGCATTATGATACATATGTTGTACTTGATGGCAACCCACTCATCTCAGATGATAAATTATAGTGCAGAGAAAAGTTCACGCACTTTCGTGAAGAGAAAAGTTCCTTTCATACAGAGAAAAGTTCACGCACTTTCATGCAGAGAAAAGTTCATGCACTTTCATGAAGAGAAAAGTTTCTTTCATGCAGAGAAAAGTTCACGCACTTTCATGCAGAGAAAAGCACACACACATGGGAAATCTTATGGTTGGTTCATGGTATTAATCCGACAGTTTTTTATCCTATGATTTTGGTCCGTGGTATTTAGTCCTTGGTATTTGAACCTATGGTTTTGGGCCATGGTATCTCATCATAAGTGTTGATCCCAAGTATTGGGTCCATGGTATTGAATTGTTATGGTTTTTG
>APFE031119536.1:0-20975 GCA_000404065.3 Pinus taeda | reverse complement strand
AAACGAATGAGTAGTTTATGTGTGAGCAATAGGAAGGTCACTGGCGGCTGCAAAACACATTTTGCGGTACTTGTAAAGGGACAATGGATTATGGTCTGGACTACAGGCAGGGAGATGGAGTGAGATTGGTAGGATACACTGATTCTGATTGGGCAAGTTGTGCTTCTGATAGGAAGAGCACTTCAGGGTGTTATTTTGGGTTGGGTTCAGCAGTAGTGTCATGGTTCAGCCGGAAGCAGCAGTCAGTAGCACTGAGTTCAGCAGAAGCAGAGTATATGGCAGCCAGTCTAGCTAGTTGTGAGGCCATCTGGCTTCGCAAGATGTTTGGCTTATTTGGTCAGCCGTTGAGACCTTCAGTGATTTACTGTGATAATCAGAGTTGCATTAAACTCACGGAGAATCCAGTATTTCATGACAGGTCAAAGCATATCGGGATCAGATATCATTTCATCAGAGACTGTTCAGAAGGGAGCTGTGAAGCTTGAGTATATTTCCACTGATGAGCAGGTAGCAGACATTCTTACCAAAGCCTTACCACGGGGCAAGCATGTTTACTTCAGAGACAAGATGGGTGTGGTGAGGAACACCTTCCTCGTAAGAGGGAGTGTTGAAATTTGGTACTGGAGGACAGGTGGTTCCCTTAGGCTTTGATCTTTGGCCTAGGGAAAAGTGTCCAAAAGATTTTAATTTTTCTCCTAAAAGTGACTTTATAATTTTTATAAAGTTAAAATCTAATTTAAAAGTGACTTTAAGTGATAAAGTTACTAAGTCTAATTTTAAAGTGACTTTTATAAAGTCAATGAAAAATTGGAAAGGAAAAGTGACTTTGGAAATAAATGACTAAGTGGGCCTTTATTAAAGTGGGGTGAATTAAAAAATAGAAAGTGAGATTTAAATGTGCATTTAATCTCAGCGATTGATCTAAATCTATTTCAGCCATTGGATTTAGGAATCACCCAAAAGTCACTTGGATCACGCAAAAGTCATTTGGAGTTATATTAAGGGAAGAAAAGGAAGAAAAGATCACATTCGATTCAATTCTTTTATGAGCAGATTGAGAGAAGGAGAGCAAAAGAGCAAGGGAGATTTCTGGACAGTGAACTGCAGAGTATCAGCAGCGGAGTAACAACAGCGAAGTTTCAGCAGGGCAGTTTTTCAGCAAGGCTGAAATAAGTTGTAAAAGTTTGCTTGCTGATTTTTGCTGAATATTTCTCTTACTGTAAAAAGACATTTTTCAGAAATAAAGAAGAGCTCTCAAAGTGGTTTTCCCCAAGGTTGTAGGGGTTTTTCCAGTCCCGTTGACCAAAATATCAGTGTTTTAATGTGTTTTTATGGCTGTTTATTATTGCTGATTTTTATTTCTGCAATTTCCAGCATTCTGTAAATTTTCCAGAATTTGTGTTTTCAGCAAATTTATTTTTTCAGCTGTTGAATGTATGGTTATGGGAAAGGGCATTTAACTACATGGGAGAAATAAGGAGAAACTGAAAACCGGGGTGGGAAAATAGAAATTTTAACATGCCAAAGCATCACAGTGTAAGTTTGGGTTGAAAAGATTCTTTATTTAGGACACATGTCAATGCAAAGGGAGTACAAGTTCATCAAGAAAAGATTCATGCAATATTGGATTGGCCCACACCCAAGAACCTGATAGAATTACAAGGATTCTTCGGAATACGCAGTTATTACCGACAGCTTGTCAAAGGTTTTTCTCAACTAAGCGCACCCTTGACAGATTTAAATAAAAAGGGGGCATTCAGATGGACAAACGAATCTGACAAGACATTTAACAAGCACAAAGAAGTGATGAACTCATGTCCTGTGTTGGCCCTCCCTGACTTTAGTCAGCCATTTATATTGGAATGTGATGCATCAAGAGAAGGCATAGGGGTCATCTTAATGCAAAAGGGTTACCTTATCACATTCAAAAGGCGGAAGCTTCAGGACATAGAGAAGCTTTATTCCATATACGACAAGGAGATGTTGGCTATCACGCATGTGTTGGCAAAGTTTAGGCAATATTTGGTAGGAAACAAGTTCATAGTCAAGACAAATCACAACAACCTCCGTCATTTCGTGGGACAAAAAGCCCTAAACGAGCAGCAACAAAAATGGGTGAGCAAGATTATTGAGTATGTGAAGCGAAAGAAGAATGTGTTGGCTGATGCACTTTCTAGGAAACCAACAACATGTGCCCTCATAGAACTCACTGAAGGTTGGAAGGCTCACCTCTTAGTAGAGTATGCTAAGAACCAATTTGCTTGTGATATTAACGACCGGATCATCCAAGACGACAGGTACAAACTAGCTAATGGGGTTATTTATTATAAGGATAGAATATACTTGGTTCCCAAGTTCGTGCTCAAGGAGAAGATTTTGAAGATCACCAATGACATTCCATCAGCTGGACATCGAGGTTTTTTCAAGACGTACCGACAAATTCAGGAATGATTTTCTTGGAAGGGTTTAAAGAAAGATGTGACAAAATATGTCAAGGAATGCATGACATGCCAACAGAATAAGGTTGAGCATACACATCCTACAGGTCTTCTCCAACCTCTACCTATTCCCAAACAAAAATGGGAGAGCATCTCAATGAACTTCATTACAGGATTGCCCAAAGCGCAAGGTAAAGATTGCATTTACACCGTGGTGGACCGGTTGACCAAGTTTGCACATTTCTTTGCAATACCATATGATTATTCGGCCAAACAAGTAGCGGAAATGTTTTTCCAATAAGTCTTTAGACTGCACGGGCTGCCAAAGAATATAGTTAGCGATAGCAACAGCAGGTTTATGGGTGCATTTTGTCAGGAAGTCTTTAGGTTGGTGGGGACTGAATTAACCCCTAGTATCATTCGCGGACAAATGGTCAGATAGAAATTGTGAATAAGTGGATTGAAGGGTACCTACACAACTATGTGACAGGTCAGCAGAAAGTATGGATCAAATGGTTGTACCTTGGGGAGCATTGCTACAACACCACTAACCACTTATCCATTGGGATGTCACCATTTAGAGCTCTATATGCGTATGATGCACCATCCTTTATCCACAGGATTTTTGGAGACAATAAGGTGCCTATTGCTAAGGATTGGATACAAGAAAGTTAGGACATTCTAGAGTACTCAAGGAAAACATGCAAGTTGCTCAGAATCGACAGAAGTTGTATGCAGATCAGCATCGAACAGAACACATCTTTGAGGCAGGAGACCTCGTCTTCTTGAGATTACAACCCTATCGACAATCTATCCTTAAGAAGAGTGGCCTTGAAAAGTTGAACCCTAGGTTTTATAGGTTGTACAAAGTCCTCAAGAAGGTTGGCGAAGTCGCATATGAGTTAGAACTTTCGAGAGACAGCAAAATCCATACTGTATTTCATGTGTCATGCCTCTAGAAGGTCATGGGGCAGCAAGTTACCACATTTGTCGACTGTCGGCCTTTTAGACGAAGAAGGGCAACTAGAGTTAATTCCAAAGACGATCATAGTCGTGCAGGAAAAGAAGTTAACAAGAAGAGTAATTCCAAAATACCTTATCAAGTAGAAGAATTTGCTAGAGGAGGATACGACATGGGAAGGGGAATGTACTTTGCAGCACCTAAATTTGCAATTGCTTGAGGGAAAGCAACTTCAGGCAGGGGGGACTGTAACGTCCTCTATGAATTAAGGAGGAATGGGACAAAGTGGCCTATCAATCCCCATAGGCTATAGTCCTCCAAAAAGGGGAAGAACTCCAAAAAAACCCCACTATTGGGCAAGTTTTGGGGCAGCTGGCCGAAGAAACCCCAAATTGGGGCTTGGAGTAAAGTTTACTCAATCATTTTAGAAGAAGAGACCCCTCCAAGAAATCTAAAAATATGAGAGAGATGAATTCATTTTTGAGCATCAAGTGTGGATCATCTTATTTGGTTTGAGCATTAGCTCTGAGGGTTTTAAGACCCCTTTTTCTTTGTCAATTTCGGTGGTGAATGATTCCACCCTAGTGGACACCTTCCTCTCTTTTCTCTCTGTTTTGGCACAGAAGTACTGTCTGAAGAAGAGCAAAATTCTTGGTGGATTGCTCTTTGTTTGGGCACAGGTATACTATTGGTGAGCAGCGAATTCTGTTGGGATTATAATTCTTGGTCTTGGCACAAGGGTTTCCTGTTATTCTGTTTGACACGGAGATATCTTTGAGGAGACAGCAAAGCTTTGTTTTGGCACAAAAACTCTACTGAAGGGACAATGAGGTCTTGATCTTGAGCACAAGGATTCGTCTAAGGGACCGTGAGGCCCTCTATTATGTTCTGGGCATTGATCTGTGGCAGAAATAGAAAAGAAGCAGCTGGAAAGGCAGTGATTTGAGTAGTCTCAAAGGAAGTCTTTCCTGTAGGTAGAAATTTGGCTTTCTGAGGGTAACCAAGGTTTTTTGCAGGACCAAACCCTTGTTCTGTAACAAGGATTATCTGTCCAACAAAAGTTTACAGTGATTTAAACCCAACTTTGAAGAACTGAAGCGAGCAGCCAAGCCGAGACTCATAAGCATGAAGGAGGAAGCCTATTACAGCAGCCGCGATAGAGAAAAGAGTTTAGGAACAACAGCGAGGGTTTCTGTCTGTAGTCTGGTGTGTTCGGCCCTCACCAGTGGTCCAGATTTGAATCTGTATGCAGTTAAGGTTACAAAGAATTTGTTTAAAGTCTATGGAATTTCGTATTTGATTTTCTTGGACTCTGTGTGGTAGCTAATACGTGTGGAGGTTGTGAACTATATCTATACAACTGTTAACAATTACATTTCTGAAGTTGTGAATATCGGAACACTGCAATCATTGGATTGGATGTCATACTTTTGAATTACATTGTGGAAAAATTCCTATAGCACTGTTATCAGAGTAGTATCATTGCAATCATATTTGGTGAATTGAAGATTTATATTGTGTACCATAATTACAGTATTACGATCTACATTGCCATTATCTGGTTTCATTGTTATTGAAACCCTAGGGGAAACTAGGGCAAAATTACCCTAGTACCTTACATCACTTGCCGGACATGCTGGACATTGATAAAATTATCATACCTTATCCAACCGCCACATTAATGATAGACCTAATGTCTTTCAAGTTTCAGCAAAGACACATAATGTCCACTAAGTCAAGATTATAATAAATACATATTGGAGCATTGATTACACCAACACCAAATAAAGTTGATAATGTCAGTTCCTCCAATGGATCTTGTTGACTTTCGATTAATATTTCTATTTGTATGGTTAGTAGTAGATGCAAGATCTTTATATCTCCAATATTATATGTACATTACATTGGTTGTGGAACAAACTCGATGAAACTCTGTCACAAAATAAGTCATGAGAAAATAGATGTTTGCTTCTACAGGAACCAATATGTCAAAGTGAGGTGTCATGTACTGCTATTTAGCAGCTACCATGATAAAATAAGGGCAAGTATGGTATTTACACAGCCAACAATATAAAACTATAGGCTATCCTCTCTCACATTTGAGAAAATATAATGACTATACATAACATAAGATACACTGGAAACCATAACGATATTCGCCAAAACAACTAAAATTGGTAAGACATTCCAACTGCTTGTCATGTAATCAGAAATTGAACCTGCGTTTGGTAGAGGATGGTGAATCAGCTTTCCGCTCAGATACTTCAACATAATTGGCATCATGATCAGGTATTCCATCGTTATATTTGGCTTCCCTTCCTTGAAGATCAGATTGTTCATCTTCTTGATACTCTCTTTGATGGTCAGATTGACTTTCAATTACAACACTAGTATCACACTCAATGACAGAACCTACAGCTTCCAGACAAGGGCAACTTCCTCTAGGCAGTAGATAAAGTCCTCTTCCTGTCCTTTTAAGCTTTAACGATTTAAACAACTTCTTAAGAAGTTTCAAGAAATCTTTGTTGGAGAGTTCTTCGATGTCTATCGCTTGTCCATCATCAATCATTTTCAGTAGCTGCAAACATGAAGAACAAACTCAGTTTTTCCATCAAACCAAATAAAACTGCAGTGTTGCTATAGTTTACATATTTTTGAAAAGAGTGCTTTTAGTTGCCAACAGTTCAAAATAAAGACCCTGGCAAACCAAAACATGTTCTTTGAGGAAAGTATGCAGCACAGAGCATTTGCTGGCTCCATTAGATATAAAATCAGATCAAAATGAAAACATACATGGCCAGAACCTATATAATAATATAATTTCTCTGATTGAAGATTGCTAAGGTTTTGAATTACCAACAATCAGCTTGCAACTGTTCAAAACCAACTTCACTGGATAAGAGAGAGAGATTTCAACTTTCAACACCCAAAATACTTGATCTAACAATATAAAATACATTAATTGAAAATTCCGATAATAACTTCACAAATAAATTTCAACGATGTGAAAAATCTCCAAGCCTAGATGGCTAAAGTCCTTATGATCTTGATCAACCAAATAATTAATTGTTGTATTTAAATAATGCAAAAATAAATTTCAGACCATAGAATTAACCACACAATCAGTGGAAATTAAATACCATAAGCATAAAATCAATTTCACACAAATACAGGTAATTACTCCTTCAAAAATCAGCTTTTCATTCCTTCGAAAAACTTACAAAGAAACATCCACACACTGCTCAAAAAACAACACTGCACAGTTGCCAAACTCACCCTGAACTTGATTGGAACAAGTGCCTCAGAAGTATGGCCTGCTGTATGGTTGTGCGGCCAACTACATATGCTAACCAGCCTCTGTCTTTACTACTGCATAGATCCATACGATCCTATCCATATAACTATACAGATCCATGTGCCACCCAAAAACGCCTCTTTCCTGGCTGACTGCACTCTCTCTTGCTCTTAATTGATCAACCCACTAAACTACTCAACTGTGCCGCAGGACTCTACCTCGACCTATTTTTATACTTTTAGCTAAGCATCTATTTTTTAATTACTCCCAGTCTAAGTCATGCATTGTTAAACCTTGTGGTAGCTTTGAAGGTCTTCTAAATAGGCTTGGTGTCTTAGCATGTGGAAGATGATATATTGCCTCTTTAGGTGCTTGCTTGGTGAAGTAACTTATCTATACCTTCTTTCCCAAGTCTAAATTAGGAAAAGTACAATAATTAAAGTCAATTAATTATTGTGGACTATTAAGTCAATTTTTAAGGATAAATAATGAAATTATTTAAGTGATTTTAGAATTGATCTCTGTTTTGACCCGTTTTGACAAGAGCAGACTGAGTTTGACTGGGCTGCAACTAGCCACAAGACTTTGACCGCTGCTGGCTGCAGAGTGTCGAATGCAGTTGGCCATAGGGTGTTGAACGGAGGGCCACAGGGCGTTGACTGCATAGCTGCAGGGCATTGACTGCATACATTGACTAGCGAATTTGACCAGAGCAAAGTTTGACCAGAGTTGACTGGTTTTGACCAGTGCTATTTTGTTGTTGATTTTGACCAGATTTGACTGGTATATTGACTTGGACATTGGCACATATTTCTAGACAAATTGGATTTATAAACCTTGCTAAAGAATAATTTCTCCTAAAAGAAAAGTTCTTCGGTTCACCATTTTTCTCCCAAGGTTGAGTTTCCCGGGGTAAAATTATTGTCTCTATTATGCATGGTTGTCTTCATATGATCATTATTGTTTCTGCTGCATTAATTGTTGAGATTTTCAGTGTATAATTGCTCAATGATATCAGTGGCATGACATAAATTGTTTATCATTAGGTAGTAATTATCAGATCAGAGAATTGGTTTCTACTACACATCTTGTAGAAAAAACCCACACTACATAGGTTTGGTGTCTTAGCATGTCGTAGATGATTTATTGCCTCTTTAGGTGCTTGCTTGTTGGAATAAGTGATTTTTATCTTCTTTCCTCAGTCTAACTTAGGAAAGTACAATAATTAAAGTCAATTAATTATTGTTGAGTATTACGTCAATTTTTCAGGATAAATTATGAAATTATTTAAGTGATTTAGAATTGATCTCCTAGATTTTCTAGAAGGGAGATTAGGGTTAGGGATTTGGGCTTGATGAAGATTATAAAATAAGCCTAAGGGAGAGGTGAAGACACAAGTGAAGAATGCGATTTTTCTCTAGAGTGAGTGGCTCAACTAGACCGTAGCGCAAAGGAAGAAGAGTGCAAGTGGATTCAAGAGCATTTCTAGGAGGCCAAATTGTTGTCAAGTTCAATGACGAATTGTTGAAGTGAGGAGGAGGTTTATTTGCCAAGGGCGAATTTCCTGAGGTGTAGAGGTTGTTCAAGGGGAAGGCACGACGTTGAGTTGTTGGTGAATACACGGGTTGAATTCTCTAGGCCGAATTTCTTCAAAGGCCGATTTCCAGTGGGACGAAATTCCTAGGGTCGACTTCTTCCAATGGTGTTGAGTTGTAGGTTCCAGTCAATACGTATTTCGTTTTAATTTCCCTGTGGATTGAAACCCTTATTTTCCTAAGAATAATTAAAGAAAGAGAATTGTTGTGGGTGTTTATCTGTTGTAATGTCTAATTAATCTCTCTATTTTTTATTTCATCTAATATATCAAAGTTGCAAACATCAGCATTGAGATCAAATCAGCAAGGGTCTGAAAAACCAAAAAATCGTAAGAATCATGAAAATATCGGTAAAAAACGGCAAAATTAAGATACTAGAAAAATATCGGTAAAAGTCAGCGAACATCGACTAAGCCAATAAATCATGATTTCACGATTTTTTCGCAATAAATTGAGATGTTTGCAACACAGACATATATATTCCTGGAAGATAAAATACCATTGATTTTATTTTCAACAATTCAAATTTATTTGGATAATAAAATAAATTGTTAGGAATAAATAAGTGTTTCGGGAAAATAAATCTGGTTTGGTATTAGGAGACTTTAACATGGTATCAGAGCTCTAGAAAACTTTGAAAGAGAAATTAGAGATCACTAGGGTTTACAGTAGCAAATTTCTTCTTTTTACAGCAACAGGAAACTCCTAACTTTGCAGTGTTGGGTTTTTGTGGCCAAGTCACCAGTCGATTTGGGAGATAGCATCACTGAGTAGTTTGCGATATGAAGACAAGTTGGATGGGGTCATTAACTTTAGTCCCTAGAAGGAGTTGATCATCATAGTTTCAAAATGAATGATTTGTGGAATTTTGTGAACACAAATATATAGGTTCCTTCAAATCCAAACCAAGAAACCAAGCAGAATCAGAAGGATGTGAAAAAGATTTGTATAATTTTGGATGGTGTGACGGATCACATAATTCCTCGCATATCAGGGAAGGACAAAACATGTCAAATGTGGGTAGCCCTAACCAGTGTTTATTGGAGCACAAACAAAAATAGTAATATGGAGTTGCGAGAAAAATTAAAAAGCATTAAGATGAACAAATCAAAGACTGTAACATCTTACCTCACAAGGATCCAACAAGCTCTATTGGGGAGGTTGTGAATGATTCAAAAATTGTTAAAGTAACTCTAAAAGGATGTGCCAAGCATTGGACCACCTTTGTGGATGGGATCCTGGCTAGGCAATAGCTTCCTGAAGGAGATATGGAAGAATTCATTAACCGGAGGACAACGAAGGAGTGGGGGGAGAAAGAGGAGCTTGCTCTTGCGACACAAGCTAAAAGGGGCAAAGGTAATGCCAAGCAAAACTAGAGTGGAGGTGGACCTTCACAGGGTAAAAAGGAAAAGGACATGAGCAAAGTGAAGTGCTTTGCATGTCACCAGTTTACGCATTTTTCCAATCACTATCCAAATAAGACGACTCTACTATCTGTGCAATGGTTGCCTTAGCTAAAACGTTCGGGAAGAACTTTGCCTTGGTGTCATGCCTTTCTAGAACTGTCATGAGAGGTGTCTGGTTTGTGGGCAGTGGAGCATCTCGTCACATGATGGGATCTCGAGACATTTTCACCAACATGATAAAGGAGCCCAAAGATATACATGTAGAGCTTGATGATAATACCAAGTATGTGGTAGAGGGCAATGGTAGCATTGAGTTTCAAATGAACTTAGGAGGTATCGTGGAGATGAATGAAGTGTTGTTTATAGCGAGTTTTGAGAATAATCTCTTATTAGCAATGTTACATTTATCATTGTCGGCAATTTATCGCCGGCGGTCCAAAATTTAAATTATCGATAATATCGGGGAAAATATCGGAAACTATCGGGAAACTTGAAAAAAATACCAAAATAATCATTTCTTTCAATTTTTTATTATTTTAAAGCAACATCAACATTAAACAAACACATTGTCACACAAGTATGAAAATAAAACTACAATATAAAATGTATAAGATGTCAAGTGGTACATCAATCATTGATACTAGATAGTAGATACTAAAATATGATATTTGTCTCAAGTCCTGATATTTTTCAAATTTTTATTCTTTTAAAGCAAACATCAACATCAAACAATTAACAGACACATTGTCACACAAATATGAAAATAAAATTATAAAACTACAATATAAAATGTATAAGATGTAGATACTAGATATTGAAGTCTGAAATATGATATTTGTCATTTTGTCTTGACTCCTCAGTCATAAGCTCTGAGTCCTGACAAGATAATGGTTAAAGCTTTATACAAAATCACATTAAAAAAATATATATATATATCTAATGAGATGATCATCATGAGGCATCTAGATTCTAGTTATTATAAGTCTATAACAATACTCTGATAAGCTTGTGGTTCCCATGAAATTCCTTAGTTCCTCCCTCTAATCTCTCTTTCTAGTAGTCTCACGAATTGAGTTCTTTGCAATAAGGATAATGTTTGGAATAGTTCTAGGGAAAATATGCACATCATGCTCTAGGATTTTGGCAAGGTGGTATTTCAAGCGAGTGATTCTGCCAAACATTTCCTTTCCACAGAGCTTGCGCCTCAGCTTTACTCTATTATCATCCTCACATGGCTCACCATATTCCCAATTTTGGTCCAATGGCTTTGCCATTTTGTATAGCTCAAATTAAATTTTCAGTTTTGGACCTACCACACAAAACAAATGTGGAAATTCAAAAGAGGATAAGAAGAGGTAGACTCTAAATTTATAGTACATACTAATCTTGGAAAACAAATAAAAGGAAGGCAATCTTTTTTATTTTACATACCTGGAAATTATAAATATGGATATATGGTATACTGGAGTAAATCTCCACTCCAAAAATGCTCAGCTAATGGCAAAGAAAACTATGGACTTCCCCTTGTTTCCTTGATGAAAAATGGTCACAAAACTCACACAACCCTCAAACCTCAATCTTAGCACAAGAAGAAACAAAAATGACCTGACAAAAACTCAAACCGCAACTTATATTCACAGTTTTTTTTTTTTTTTGTAGGGCAATAATTTTCAATCGTCTCGCGATAATTTCGAAATTATCGTGATAAATTCACCTACACCTAGGCAAATCATCGTGATAACTTTCGGTGATAATATCAACAAAGGCTCTTTCAACAATAATATCATGATAATTTTGATATTATCGCGAATCGCGATATTGCAACACTTCTTATTAGTTTCAACCATGGAGGACAGCGGACAAGAAGTCAACTTCATAGTAGGTGAAGTGGTTGTTGGGTCATAAGGAACTGATCCCAAAAAGAAGGGAGTAATTGGGAGAAGAAAGAAGAATCTCTATCTCCAGAGAGGATAGCTAGTGAAGGCTCTCGTACATGAGAGTGGTAGCCAAAGCGAGCTATGGCACATGAGGATGGGAGACCTACACTACATTGCTCTTCCTATGTTACAGAGAATGGTTATAGGTTTTCCGGAAATCAGGGTGAAGCAAAGAGTGTGCAATGGGTGTGCGCTTAGCAAGCAAGCCAAGATTGCATTTCCTCACAGCAAGAACAGGTCCAAGGGTGTGTTGGACTTGGTGCATTTAGACATATGTGGTACTATGCCAGTGGAATCAATCACAGGGTCATTGTAATTTGCGACATTCATAGATGGTTTTTCCAATAATACTTGGATCTACTTCTTGAAGGCCAAGGGTGAGGTCTTCGATTTCTTTCAAGGGTTTAAAACTCTTGTGGAGAACTAGACCGAGAAAAGGATTAAGGTGTTAAGATCGCATAATTGAGCCAAGCATACCTCTAATGAGTTCTAGGATTTTTGCAAAACAGCAAGGATCAAGAAGGGGCTCATGGTACCTTAGAACCCTTAGTGGAATGGGCTTCTCGAGAGGAATTGCATATGTTTTTGTGGGCGAAGGCCTGCAATACAGTTGTGTATCTGCAGATTAGGAGTCCTCATAGAGTGTTGGAGGATATGGCTCCTAAGGCAATGTTCACATGAGTGAAGCCAGAAGTAGGTCATCTGCATATCTTTGGTAGTCCAGATTATGTTCACACTCAGAAAAGGACTAAGTTGGAGCCCTTCTCAGAAAGGGGCATATTTGTAGGCTACAGTGAGGTCTCAAAGGCCTATCGAGTCTACATTCCAGGAAAGAGGAAATTTTCCATAAGTCAAGATGTCAAATTCGATGAGGGCGTGACCTTTAGGAGATCTGATGAGAGAGAGAGCCAACAAAGGTAGAGGATCAGGAGCAAG
Source organism: Pinus taeda (assembly GCA_000404065.3). NCBI lineage: Eukaryota > Viridiplantae > Streptophyta > Pinopsida > Pinales > Pinaceae > Pinus > Pinus taeda. The sequence continues at coordinate 8,407 of APFE031119536.1, read as the reverse complement.
AGGCTCCTAGGGTTGAGCATGGACCAATAACACCAGCAGCAAGGACACAGCATGTAGATCTTGAGGAGCGAGATGTTCCTTTGAGCTCTACCAGGAGGAGGCCAAGATGGGCCAAAAGTCCTTGAGGGATTCTGAGAAGCATGTGGAGGCTCCTACCAACACTTTTAGGAACCATAGATCACCAGCAAGATTTTCCAATTATTTGGCCTTGTCAAGCAACATCAGTAAGTCTAAGCCTTCTACTTTTGAGGAGGTTGCAGATGTGCAAGTCTAGAGGGATGCCATGGTGGAGGACTATAGCTCCATCATGAGGAATGATGTGTAAGACATAGTATCGAGGCCTGAGGGAAAATCAGTGGTCACTTTTCAATGGATATATAAGATCAAACATGCAGTTGATGGAAGTGTCAAGAAGTACAAAGTGAGGCTTGTGGCAAGAGGGTTCTCCTAGCAAGGAGTAGACCATGAGGAGAAATTCGTACCTATCGCCAGATATGCATCCATTAGAGCGGTCATGTCCATTGCTTCAGAGGTGGAGCAGAGGATACATTTGATGGATGTGAACATTGCTTTCCTCAATGGGGTGATTGAGGAGGTGTATAATGAGCAGTCTCAAGTCTTTGAGATGCATGGGAGAGAGTCTCATGTGTGCAGATTGAAGAAGGCCCCTTATGGGCTTGTTACCCACCAAAATGTGTAACCCCATGGGAGAAAACTTTTCTCCTACATTTGATAATCAGTAACCTCTGATAGCCACTATTTGATGATGATATGTCATGTGCCTCTGTCATTTGCATCAGCCATGTGCATCTCACCATCCAGCATTTACACTTGCATGAAAGTGGGCTACTATTCAAAAGGTACTTTGATCATTTTGCAATTGAGTGCTTATACTTGTTTGTTTTGGGCATTTAGTATGGATAAAGGGGTGATCTAGAAGATTAACCAATCTTAACTGTAAATTTTTTCTCTCACCTTGATAAGGGGTGTTAATCCTTAGCCCTACTCCAGTAGGACCTCCCTTGAGCCTTATGGTTATATGAGGGGCACTACTTGGAAAACCCGAATTGAGATAACATATTCATTATCCCCTATACCATGCTTGATAGTTTCAATTGCACATTACAAACCCATATGCCACCTCCATTCTTTAAGTCTAACTTATCATTGGTTCCTTAGGATTTGGCACCCACATGTCCACACTCCTTGAGTAGGTCCGGAAAACTAATGACCCGAAGGTTAATGCAGCTAAAAGAATGAAAAAGCATATCATAGCCATAATACAAGAAAAAAAGAAAATCAAAATGCAAAAGATGGCCATGACATACGTTAGCACGTGGGCTATAAAAACCTCTAACCCTTGAGCTATATGTTGTAATACAAAGCATTATCAAGAAAAAGTAAAGGCACACAAGAGGGATGGAAAAAGCAAGTCAAGCAGGGTAACTCATGCCTCCACAATTGCTCCCTCCTTTACATTCATACACTTAGGATGTGGAATACCCCATTAGTTGACCCCTTTGACCATGGTACTTGCCATAAAGCCTTTTCCCCTTCATTATCACATATTTACACTAACGCCTACTGATTGAGGGGTTCACCTTCGAACTATCATTCCCCTTGACGGTTGGAAGCACCTAACAGGGTTGACCATTAGCCACCTTGATAACACCTTTATGAGATTTGGTCTAGTTAGATATGGGAAAGTGATCCATGTTTGAAGTATTAATATGCCCTTAACATTCAAGTTTGGTCCACTTAGATGCATAAATGATCTTAGTCTATAATTGATGGTTGCTTTCACTTGAGTTCATGTCGTTTTTGTCAGGTAGTCCACAACGGCCCAGGCCATGAGGCTACCCACTTCACAAGTACCCAGGCCTCTTTAGAGAGATGGATGGCTTAGCAATTGTGACATTGGGAGGGTCGAGCCTCTCAACAGCGCATAGGCAGATGTTGCATGTCCCAAAATACCCTCAAGACCCAGGACGTTGGTCTACTCTAACCTAGCACAAAGGATTCTTCATGATGACACCACTGGACCCAATGTGCCCCTAGGCTAGCCTTGACACAAACTAATGGATAAGACTTGATTCAGAACTCAAATGAGGATGGTCTCCCATTAAGAGACTAAGGAGGGCTTGTTGCACCTAGAGAAGCTTTAATGTTGGAGAGAGGAGGCCTTATTTGGACAATTAGAGACCCATGGAAACCACATGATGGCACCCCAATTGCACTTGGGACCCCAGAGGAGGATTTGAGGTGGATTTCAGGGCATTTCCTCAAAGTTTTGATGGTCTGGGCACTTTGACACCATTTCACACATTGCATTTGGAGCCCTAAAAAGGCATGACATCAACATTATTGGAAGTTGTTATCACTCCGTAATTTCCCTAGGTTGAGGAGAGAAACCCAGAGGTAACCACAAAACCACTTGTAAAGTTGGGATCTAACCCTTCCAGCTTCAGATAGGGATATCTCTTTCTGATTTAGATTTATGTTTTAAGATATTAGGCTAGTTATTGATATTTCAGGTTGGTTTTTCAAAGGTTTGGTTGAAAAATGCAAGGAAAGTCCATTGGGCATGGAGTCATGAACCTCTGGGCAATCAATCACGAAATGACAGAGCAACTGTAACAAGGCAGGATAGGCAAACTTTTGGATCTTATAAAGTGTCTGTGGATAGGCAAAATGTTGGATCTTATAGGCAAACTTGGATCTTATACTGAGATGAATTTTATACTTAATATCAGAATGAAAACATTGATATTGTTTACAAGCTAGAGCATAGTACACTTAATAAAATTCAGCCCTTAATCTTCTTGCAACAATAAAGAGGGAAAAACATATGGAAAACCCAGAAAGAAATAATTTTTACATAAGAAAGTACATCACCAATTATTTGACAAGGGAATCCTGGAACAAAACTCTCTGTATTTCTGTAAATTGATCACTTTCAGTACAATGCATGGCTTACATCAATATACAATTCCTTTCTTCATACAAGTTCCAACCTTTTCTAGGTCTCATTACAAAGTATTTATAGATTTGCTACTGAACTGACTTCGGATTCCAAAAGGAATTGATTACAAAATAATATCTAACAGAATTACATATTTTTCTGAAACAAAACTAGAAAATAGAAACTTTGGACAAATTCGACTGTTTGTTGAAAATTTGAAGGAAATGTGTTACTGACTGTGACTTTTTCCAGCACCTACTTTCTGTTTTTGTGCCAAAATTGTAGGTTTTTTGTTCATCCTTATTCGACCAACCCCAGTAATTGGTCCCAATGTTCTTCACCTGGGATAGAAAATTTCACCATGTTTCTAAACCTTTCATCTACCTCGGTGTAAGTTTGAAATGTTGGTTTATTCAAAACTAAATGATGAATTTCATGATGTATGTTTAAATCAAACTACAGACCCTCGAGAAAGGCTTCTCCACTAATAGCTCCCTTTGCCTTTGCAAATTTAGATGCATCTGCAGCTACGTTGCATAATTGTTCCATCTAATTTTCTAACGGAATCAATTTGCCATTAGAGTTTCTGAGAGTGGGAAGTCCTTTCTCCTGCAACAAAGAAAATTTTATGTTGAATCTCTTAACCTATAGTTCTAGCTCTTTGCACTTGTTCTCCAACTGCACCATCAAATTCTTCTTAGTCAAAACTCTTGACTTCCATTACTGTCTTTGTTCTGTCCTGAATGTTGAGTTCTTCTCTGGTCTTGGAGTTCAGCAACCTTATGATCTTTTGTGCTTCTTCTAGCCTATGCTCAATATCAGTTTTAGTTTGCTCCACTGCTACTTTAAATCTCTAGACCAATTCTTCTTGTTCAAAGATTATTTGGATGGAAGGCCACAAGTTTGTAACATTGGCTTTAATATTGTGCCAAATGTTGTGTTTTGCCCCTATCAACATTTGAATAATGATGGACTAGTCTTCATACTTCTGAATTTGTTGAATTAACTTGAAATTCTTTTGTACTTCTGCCAAGTATGCATTGTCTGCCTTTATCTTGTTTTCTTCCATCTTGGTGAGTGTTGCTGACAATTTCTCCACCTCTTTGTTTGTCAATGATAATTCCCCCAAAGCTTGAGTTAGCTTTTCTAAGGAATCTGAAACTGATACTTGTGGTGTTAGCTGGATTACAGTCCCTGTTGTTGATGTTCCTACTATTGATGTTCCTGTTGATTCCCATTGCTCTTTTTCTTTTAGCAATGCCTCCATGTCTTGCTCCATTTTCTGTATTTGAGCATTTTGTTCCACTACTAATGTAAATAGCTTCTCTTTCTCCATCTCCAAACTAGTGACTTCTTTAGCCTAAGGATGTTTTGTAGTTGGTAGTTTGAGTTGTTTCTTGAGAGCTTGAATGTCGGCATTCTCGCTTTTGATCACCTCTTCTGCTGCATTGACATCACTAGGATCATATCCTAGTTTAATAACTAATTCTTCCAATGTTTTGATTCTAGTGTCTTTGGCCATAGAGAATATCCTCTCAATCTTAAGCTATGAGTGCATATTGTTCAATGAAACCTGCAATTTTGAAGCAACCATGGCAGAGCTGGTTAGAGTTGAATAAATCATCTCACCTATCTGCTTATGCAAATCGATTTGATCGATTACATGAACTTGTTTAGTGTCCACTGAAAAAATGGAGGCCTTATAATCTTCAACATCTCTGGCGGCTAACACTTTGGGTTACAAAAAGGCCATTTGAAACTGCCCCTTCTCTGAATCAAAAGCAGACAATAACCTATGTTGAGTGGCGTCAGTTTGTTTCCAAAATTCTAAGTATGTTGAAGCTTTGAGAGCTTCATTTTGTAAAAATTTCTCATTTCCCACCCCCGTTTTCAGTTTCACCTTATTTCTCCCATATAGTTAAATGCCCTTTCTCATATCCATACATTCAACAATTGAAAAAAAATAATTTTTTGCTAAAAACACAAATTCTGGAAATTTTACAGAATGCTGGAAAATGCAGAAATTAAAGAAAAAGAACAAAACAAAACAAAACAAAAAAATCAGCAGGTACAAACAGTCATTTAACACATTTGAACACATTAACTTTATTAAAGTCACTTTAAAATTAGACTTTAGTAACTTTATCACTTAAAGTCACTTTTAAATTAGATTTGACTTTATAAAAATTATAAAGTCACTTTAGGAGAAAAATTAAATTCTTTTTGGACTCTTTTCCCTAGGCCAAAGATCAAAGCCTTAGGGAACCACCTGTCCTCCGGTACCAAATTTCAACACTCCCTCTTACCGAGGAAGGTGTTCCTCACCACACCCATCTTGTCTCTGAAGTGGTCATGCTTGCCCCGTGGTAAGGCTTTGGTAAGAATATCTGCAACCTGCTCATCAGTGAGAATATACTCAAGCTTCACAGCGCCCTTCTGAACACAGTCTCTGATGAAATGATATTTGATCCCGATATGCTTTGACCTGTCATGAAATACTGGATTCTCCGTGAGTTTAATGCAACTCTGATTATCACAGTAAATCACTGAAGGTCTCAACGGCTGACCAAATAAACCAAACAACATCTTGCGAAGCCAGATGGCCTCACAACTAGCTAGACTGGCTGCCATATACTCTGCTTCTGCTGAACTCAGTGCTACTGACTGCTGCTTCCGGCTGAACCATGAAACTACTGCTGAACCCAACCCAAAACAGCACCCTGAAGTGCTCTTCCTATCAGAAGCACAACCTGCCCAATCAGAATCAGTGTATCCTACCAATCTCACTCCATCTCCCTGCCTGTAGTCCAGACCATAATCCGCTGTCCCCTGCAAGTACCGCAAAATGTGTTTTGCAGCCACCCAGTGAACCTTCCTAGGCTCACACATAAACTGACTCATCGTGTTGACTGCAAAACAGATATCTGGTCTAATGTTGACCAAATACATCAAGGAACCAATCAGTTGCCTGTACAATGTGGGATCCACCAATTCGGAATCCGAAGCATGAAGCTTCTTCCAGTTGGTAATCATCGGTGTCGACATGGGTTTACAATCCTCCATGTGGAATCTGATAAGGATGTCCACAATATACTTCCCTTGCCCCAGGAAGAAATGCCCCTCCTCCTGCCACACCTCCAAACCCAAAAAGTAATGCATCAAGCCGATGTCTTCATCTCAAACTCCGCCGCAAGATCTCTCTTGCAGTGCTCTATGAGTCTCTCTGCACTTGTAATGACCAAGTCATCCACATACAGCACCAGAATAAGAAGCTCCTCACCTATCACAATATAATAAAGGTTCGGATCTGCCTCACTCTTTGTGAAACCCATCCCCTGCAAGTATGTATCTATCTTGGAGTACCAAGCTCTGGGAGCTTGCTTCAGGCCATAAAGGGCCTTCTTCAGTCTGCATACATGGGACTCCTTCCCATGCACCTCAAAGCCCTGTGGCTGCTCAATGTACACCTCCTCCTGTATGAAGCCATTGAGAAATGCGGTCTTCACATCCATCTGGTGGATCTTCCAACCCATCTCTGCTGCTATCGATATAATGGAGCGAATCGAAGTATATCGAGCCACGGGAGCGAAGGTCTCCTCATAATCAACTCCCTCTACCTGGGAGAACCCTCTAGCCACAAACCTCGCTTTGAATTTCTCAATGCTGCCATCTGCAGCATGCTTACCTTGTAAAGTCATCTGGAAGTAACCACGGATTTGCCCTCAGGCCTCGGCACTACCTCCCAAACATCATTCTTCATGATAGAAGAATACTCCTCCTGCATGGCCTCTCTCCAGACCTGCTGGCTAACTGCCTCCTCATAGCTAGAAGGCTCAGAGTCAAGGATGCTGGTAGCCATTGCCATATAGCTACAAAATCTCTCAGGTGGTCTACTCTCTCTGACCGGCCTCTTCAGCTCAGCAACAGATGTGCATCTCTCAAGGTGTCCTGAAGCCACTTGGGCTTCCTCTTCCCTGAGCATGCTTCTCCCATAGGAGAATGAAACTCCTCCTCCTCATCACCATCAGTAGCCTGAACTCTTGACTGTCTGTCTGTTGTCCTCTTGCCTACACCTGATCCTGTAGAAGCTGAGGTACCGTGTGAACTGTCCATCAGTGGACTCCCTAGTGAACTGCTCTGTGACCTGCTCGGAGCACCACCCCTCTGGCTCGGTGAGCCACTGCTCACTGATGGACCTGACATCCTCATAGATGTACCTCCTGATCCTCCTGATCCCTGCCCACTGGATCCCTGCGACTGACTCAACTGCTGCTGAGGGTCTGGCTGATCCAGATACTCCAACTCCCGTGATCTCCTAAAGGCCCTGTCCTCCTCGAACTTCACATCCCGTCTGACAACAACTCTCCTCTGTGCAGGAATGTAAATCCGAAAGGCCTTTGAGGTCTCACTGTAGCCCACAAAGATACCCTTCTCTGCGGTGGGCTCTAGTTTGGTCCTCTTCTCCTTGGGTATATAGGAGTATGTAATGCATCCAAAGATATGAAGATGACCAATATCAGGCTTCTTCCCAGAAAAAGCCTCCTCCGGAGTCATGTGCCCCAAGGCACGATGCAGACTCCTGTTCTGCAAGTAAACAACTGTGTTGCAGGCCTCTGCCCACAAAAACAATGGCAACCCCTGATCATGTAACATGGCTTTGGCAGCCCCTATGATGGATCTATTCTTCCTCTCCGCAACCTCATTCTGCTGGGGGTTGTAAGGAACAGTGAAATCCCTCCTAATGCCTGCCTCTGCACAATAGTCAACAAACTCTCCAAGGGTGTACTCTCCTCCATTGTCCGACCTCAGGGACTTGATCTTCCGACCTGTCTGTGTCTCCACAAGAGCTCTGAACTCCTGAAACCGCTTAAAGACCTCACTCTTGGTCTTCAAGAAATAAATCCAGGTCCTCCTGGAGTGATCATCAATGAATAAAACATAATACTCATATCCACTCAAGGAAACATGAGACATCCGACCGCTCACATCAGAATGTATCAAATCAAGTATCCCAGTCGCTCTGCTGTCACTGCTGGGAAAAAGGGATTTGGAAAACTTGCCCATAGCACATTCTCTACAAGTATCAAAGTGATCAGTACTGAAATCTGGCATACCTGTAGTGATCTCCCGCAAGGTCCTCAAGGCTCCATGATACATATGTCCCATCCTGCAGTGCCAAATCTCACACTGCTCAGAACTGCTAGCTCTACTGTCGGTACTACTACTCAATGCCAAAAGGGGCTGGAATGCAAACCTGTACACCTTTGCATGGCGTACACCTATCACTCTAGCTGACTCAGTTGGAGCACCCCTGGGATACATCAACACCTGTCCTCCCCTGAACAATACCTCATATCCTTTGTCCTCCAAAGCTGAGACAGATATGAGGTTCTTCCTCATCCCTGGCACAGAAAGAACCTCTGTCACTTTCAAGGGAGGTTTGGA
>APFE031119535.1:0-13702 GCA_000404065.3 Pinus taeda | reverse complement strand
ACAATAGTGGGCTTCTATCAAGCACAACAATAGCAATATGGGGGCTACGCGGGCACAAAAATAACAATAAGGGGGCTACACTAACAATAATAATAAGTGGACTACACTAATATTATAGGAACCTAACAATTTGCTAGATGAAATAAGGCAATACGTGGCCAGCAATATTTTTAAGAGGATTGGAACAATTTTTAACTATGAGAAGTAGCCACAAGTTCATCCAATATATTCATTAGAAATTTTCCCTCATTGAATACTTGAAAAAGGCCTTGGAAAATGATGAGATGTTTTTATAAATACGCCTTAACCACATTTATTATGAATTTGTCAGACAAAAATGAGGCCTAAAGGAAAAAATAAAATATTCCTTCCCAAGGAAGAATTAAATGATTAAAGGATTATTTGAAAGAAGGAATTAAGATGCTTTAGGAATTAATTTCCAAGTGTGACAATAGTAAAACAATGTGAAGTGATTTATTCTTTAAGTTAATAAGGGTAGAAAAGGAATTAGAAGGCCCCACTTTAATCATGGATGTGGTTTTATAAGACCAAGAACAAACTTAGGATCGTATGTATGTATTAATGATTACATGGGGGAATGAATTCAATAAAATTGTTGATTTCCCTAAAGAGAAAATCAAAAAGTGGTTAATTCATTTTGTCAACAAGAATGAATATCAATCTGACATAGTATATCAAATTAGTTATGATTTAAAGGATATCGAAAAAGAGTTGTGTGAATTTCTAGAGAAAATAGAAGTCATTGTTGCGCCTTTACAATATTACATTGAATAGTGACTCTAGGATATATTAGAAGACGTAACAACTTCAATATGACTCATCAATGGTTACAATGGTTAGGTTTTCAGCTGACATCCAACATTTTAAATTGGGAGAAGTATCCAACAAAGAGGGGTTTTTTCCCACACTGTAAGTAGACTATCTAATTTGTCCCTTACCTTTCTTCTTCTCACTTAGTAAATATTCAACATTCTTGATTGTGGAGTTTTCCAGGTATCAAGGTCAATTCCTAATTATTGTTTCTCTTCTCGTCAAGGTATTTTCCTTAAGTGAGAGCCCAATCCTTGTCCTTAAATGGACCAATGCATTTTAAATTTCTGAGATATTACATACTTTCATTTAAACAATTATATTTTAAATTTTTTAGATATCACATACTTTCATTTAAACAATAGTATATTATATAATAAAAAAATGTGTTCCACAGAGAATTATAAAAGTTCATGTCTAGTGTAATCTTTGGAATAAATCTTGAGATAACAAGGATGTAACTTTTTTCATCCCAACAAATTTGAATGCAATGATATTTTAAAGATATCTTCAAATGTGTTCCATAATTATTTTTGCTTGCCCAAATGTTGGATTCTTTCTCTATACTTGTGCTAGAAATTCATGATTGGTAATTTATCAATGTATATGATATCCTTGTGAATATTTAAGGCCTAGTCCTATCTGAGGTCCTTTCTTTCCACTATTTTTCTCTATTTTCTTTAAGTTGATGATTTTTTGTTAAAGAGGAGTGCCACCTCTATAATGATGGGGGGGAGTTGTTCCCTCAAACGTTATCTTTAAGATTTGGCCAATTCCAATGATAAACATCTACATAGATTGTGAAGATGAAAAATATCAAGAATGAGAATTATCACAAAATCTAGAGCTAGAAGAAACTACTACAATAATATATTGTCATGCATTGGGTGGCATCAATACTTCAAAAACCCTTAATATGAAAGGATATATCAAAAGAAAATGATAACAGTGTTGATTGATTCAATTAGTACCCATAACTTCATCAATTATAAAATGGAAAACCTTCTTTACTGCTTTGGATATCTAACACCAGAATTTCAAGTAATGATTGTGGATGGAGGTATTGTAAATTTTTCAATGAAGTGCCATAGTATTAAGTTGAATATGGGGGGGAGTATTTATTAAATATTCATGTGATTTCAATCCAAATGGGTGGTGCTACTATTGTATTTGGGGTCTAATGGTTACGATCATTGGAAATAGTGACCCTTAATTTTCAATGCCTTTTCGTGATATTTTCCTCAAAAGGAAAGGAAATTGAGCTTATAGGTATCCAAGGGAAACCCTATAAAGTGATAAGCTCTAAAAGCATGAAAATTTTGTTAAAATTGGGATACCATAGTGTAATTGTATATTTATGTTCTTTAAATGTCCAAACATATATCATCTACTCCAATGGATCTCTAAAATGTTGTCAACAATCATTCCACGTATTTGGAGAGATGTTTAAGTGTCTTCCACCTATTGAGATCACAACCATGATATTCATTTGCAACCTAGAAATATGCCATCCAACAATAGGATTTACATGTATCCATATGCACAAAAGAGTGATATTGAGAGTATGGTTCAAGATATGATAGATGATGGATTCATTTAACCTAGACAGAGTATAGATGATGGATTCATTTAACCTGGACAGAGTGCTTTCTCTTCACTAGTGGTGATGGTTATAAAAAATGATGGTTCATAGTATATGTGTCCATATTACAAATAGCTCGACAAAATGACAATCAAAGATTATTTTCTTATTCGTGTCATTGATGAATTATTAGATGAATTGCACGGAGAAATTTTCTTTACTAAATTGGATCACCATTCTGGATATCATCAAACTAGAATGAAGCAAGAAGACATTCCCAAAATAGCCTTTAGAACACATGAAGTTCATTATGAATTTTAGGTTATTTCATTTGAACTTACTAATGCACCTTCAACATTTTAAAGCTTGATGAATTATATTTTCAATGCATTCCTTAGAAAATATGTGCTAGTAATTTTTATGACATTAATCTACAACAAATTTTGGGAAGAGCGTGTGTAACATGTTGATAGGGTCTTAAATTTATTGGAAGAGAAACAATTATAAGAAAAATTTCCAAGTGTAACAATGTTACTAACTTAACAAGAATTTTATCGATTTCTCTTTTTTTTTAAGGTTACATCTGATCATGTTTTTTCATGTTGATTTTGAAAAGTGGTGATGCAACATCACCATTTTTTCACTTCATGGTTAAAATTTCAACATATTTCAACCATGTCATTTAAAATCAAATATCATGATTACGAAAGACATGAAAAACCATGTTGAAATGCAAAAGTGGCAATGCAATGTCACCTCCTTTTTTGCTAGGGTTAAAATTCAAACATTTTTCAAACATGGCAATAAAAATCAAGCCTCATGACTACAAAGACATGAAAAAACACATTGAAATGCAAAAGTGATGATGCAGCACCAACACCCCCTTTTTAAGGGTTAAAATTCAAACACCTTTCAACCATAGCATTAAAGATTAAATATCATGACTACGAAAAAACATAATAATTAGCACTTAATGTTTGTCTAAATTTCTTTTTTTTTCTTTTTTCTTTTTAAATAATCATTTTTCAAGTGTTTTTCAAATTACATTACAACCTTGATCATTGGTACCATAAAAAATAAAAACATAAAGTTGACTATAAATTTAAAAGTGTCATTATATAGCTTTTGTTTAATTATTAATTATGTCTCTTTTAATAATTTACATTAAAAAATCAAGGAAAACAAATTTTATATATTTAAATAAATAAATAAATAATCACATCTTTTTATCTTTTAGGTTTCTGCGATCGTCATAATTGTGTAGATCTTCTTTCGGGTTCATCGCATTAGGTTTCTTTTGATCGACGTTTCAAACTAGCAACGGTGGTTCATCTTCAGGATGTGAAAGATAAGTGGAAGATTGTTCTTATTATTTCAATAAATAGATATATGAGATGCATTGCTGACAGATATTAGAGCGTTGTTGGTTTCTCTTTGAGACATTGTATTGTTGGTGATCTTGCTTTTCATGAGGTGAAGAGGGCTTTCATGCTGGGAGGATGATGCTAGATCAGACAACTAGGTTGTAATCCTCTCTTCTACTTCTACTATCAATAAAGTTATTTCAGTTTTCCTCCATATACTTGTGTGTTTATGAATCTTGTATTTGTGTATACAATTGTATGGTTAATGTACTTCTGATTCTACATTATTTATGGCATTATAGATCTCTATGCTTTGATGGTATTTTTGCTGCTTTGCCTCTACAGGTGTTCTTTGAAGTGGGACAAGTGAGAAAGGAGTGGCGAGTTCTATCAAAGGAGAAAGGAAACAAGAACATATCGGCGACACTGAAATGGATTGGTAGTGTTAACCCAAAAAATGGATGGTACGGAGGACCAACGGTGATATGATCGGTGAACGGAATAACCCAACCCGACTCAATCATGGTGATGGAGTGAAAGTGTCATGTTCAAGAGTGACCTGCTATCAATGAAGTTCTTCAAGTTTTCTTCCATTTTCCTCAATCATTGCTGACCAGTACCTCTTTATTTTTGTCAAGCTTGAGGAGGATAACATATGCTTGTTCTATAATTTGCCCTTCGGGAAAACCTGTCGCTATGTTTTAGCGAGCCTAGCAACAATGAAACTCGCTCTTGTCCAAGTGGACAAGTTTGTCGCTATTGTTTTAACAAGTTTAATGACAAAGATAACTCGTTCCTTTTCATGTTTAGAGAGTTTGAAAAGGGACGAAAAGGAAACTCCAACAGTCCTTTTTCGTGGTATAAATGTGGTTTTTTTAAATGTTGTTTCAGTCTTGAAATTTTATTGAATTCGGAAGAAGATCTACACAATCACATCTTTATTCTTAAAAAAATTAAGAAACATTATTTTTTCTTTTTAAATTAAGGGAAAATTTATTTTTTATATTCTGTAAATTGAAGTTTTTATATTAATCACCAAAATATGGATACATGGATTTTCCAAACTGCTCCATTAGGAGTTCGTTTCTCTTTTCTCAACGTCTACAATCTAAAACCAGACTCTAAAGCCTTCATGAAAAATCCCACTACAAAGGGGACCCAACATAACTAAGCACCCAGGTTGATGACAAGATCTTTTTCCCCAACCCCACTGCGTTATCAACAAACAAAAATATCACAAAATATCTATAGGATCTCATATTTGACACCTTACAATTACAGACCATAAACTCCCAAATCAGAAACATAGGCATTTAGCCACCATACATTGAGATTCTCTTAGCCACATAATTAACCAAGAAAAATCACGCATACACTGGGTAAGGCACCAGGATAAACCATAAACAAAATAATTTTCCCCGACCCAAAGATATAGGCAAAGACAAGCCATAACAACATCAATATTGAGGGCATTCAAAAAACCCATACGCCTGTGACAAGACAAGTGAGAAACATACCACAAAAAGTCATACAAACACGCCCTAAATCTCAGGCCAAAGACTGAAGCAAAAAACTTCCACACTGATAAACCATCTTGTTTAATAATTGATCATTATCCGAGGAGAATATTGTTAATTAAAAGAAAAATAAATAAAAAAGAAGAAAAACGTTAAAGTACAAAATAAAATAGTAATAATAAATACTTTAAAATATTTAACAATAATAAATTTAAAAAACAAAAACAAAAAATTTCAACAATATTAATATATTTTAAAAATATTTAAAATAAAAATAAAATATTATTTTTTATTTAAATATTGAAAATAATATACATTATAAAATTAAAATAAAATATAATTAAATTATATATGTATGTATGTATGTATGTGATCAACAAAATTTAAAAACGTCAAATACAACAACAACAAAAACAAGAAATCAGGAAAAAAATTCATTGTGGGGCAGAGTGATCCCTATCATAGCCCTTGCAAAGGTTATTATTGCTCAATTAAGGACCAACTCACATCAACTTTGGTGTGAAATGGGACGGTGGAAAAGGCCTAAAGAAGCTTGGGAAGAAAGGGTGTGCACATTTTGTACATTTGGGGCTGTGGAATCGGAAAATCATTTCATTTTGGAATGTGATGCATTCAAAGACATCAGAGAAAGTTATGAGAACATGTTAGCATCAGTTTCTTGGCATTGTATTTTTAGCAAGGAGATTGTTGGGAGGTTGGGTTAGCTCATCATCAATTTGAATCGGAAAAGAACTGAATTGCAAAAAGCGAAAAAAAGGGAACTAATGGTCTCATAGACTATTTTTAGTCTCGTGGATCTTAAAATATCATTTCATTTCATTTCGTTACACGGATAGCCTGCAACCACTACATAGCACTCATGTTGTACAACAACTGCAAGACGTCAATGTGCGTAGAGGGGCAATCCCCCACAATGAATTATTTTGTGTTGGTTATTTATTTATATTTTTTAAATTAAAATTTATTTGTTTTATAAAAAATTGTGTTTTTAATGTGTTTTTTTTAATTAAATGTGTTATTTAAAAAGGATTAATATTTTATTATTTAATGAGTTTGTTAACTTAATTTCTCACGAAACAAATTTTTTTTCAATTCTTTTAATATTTTTTTTTCCAAAATTATTTTTTGGTTTCCACTTTAAAAAACCATATATTTTTTATTTTTTCATTATAATATATATACCATGTTTTGAAAAACAAAGTATTATTTACAAAGTGGGATGTAGATTTTTTACAGTTATACATGTTGTCAATAATTTTTGAAGAATAATTGCTCTACCAGGATTTAAAACCTAATCTGGTCAATAATTTTATTTTATTTTTACAACAATGTGTGTTACATCTTCTTTTAAAGGGGGTTCTATTTTTCATGTTACACTGAGTGTTGATTTTGCAAGCCATAGATAAAAATATATATATATATATATATATATAAATAATATATATATATATATATATATATATATAATATATATATATATATATATATATATATCACAATTAATGCCCTCATTGAAAAAAGGGGTCAAGTTGTCTTGAGCTAAGATTTTAAAAGAGTTGCCCCATTGAAAAGGGGTCAAGTTGTCTTAATCTAAGATTTTAAAAGAGTTGTACTTTTAGCCTTTAAACAAAACAAAACAAAATGATTGCTCTTGGTAGAGTCACTCTTTGATTTAGTTGCTGATTTTTAAGGTTTGATAATTGCTTTATAATCCCATGGTTGAATATTATTGAAATTTTAAGGTTTTTCTACTCTTGTTTTAGTTTCATGGTTGAAAAGTGTGAGAATTTTAAGGTTTTCGGAGTCATTCTATTTGATCTTCAATGCCATGATTGAAAATTATTGGAATTTTAAGATTTTCCATGATCAGTGTTTTAGTTTTTAATGCCATGGCTAAAAAATGTTGAAATTTTAACCCTTAAAAAAAGGATGATGGAGCATCACTACTTTTCTATTTTGGGGTGTAATTTCATGGTTTTTTGCATAAAAATAGGGATTTTTTGAGCCGGAGTCCTCATTTTGAGGTTAAAGTTCTCATTAAGTTGGTAATATTGTTGTGTGTCTTTGGGGTTTAAGAAGTGAAACATTTGGATCATATTATATCCCATGAAGGTATGAAAGTGGACCCTAACAAAGTCAAAACTATGAGGGAATGGCCAATCCCAAATACCTTGAAGGAACTTAGAGGATTCTAAAGATTAACAGAATATTACTGCAAGTTTGACAAGAATTATGGACAAATAGCAGCGCCTTTAACAAAATTACTGAAGAAGGAAGCATTTTCTTGGACTAAAGAAGCAACCAAATCTATTGAAAAACTTAAAGAGACTAGGTGTACAACTCTCATCCTTGACTCCTAACTGCACAAAAACCTTGATTATGGAGTGTGATTCCTCATGCCATAGCATTAGTGCAAATTTGATGCAAGAAGTAAGCCTCTTTCTTTTGAAAGTAGCAAACTTCAATGAAATAAATTATTTGGATTCATCTATGAAAAAAAATCATGACTATATTGTCAAAGAAAGTGTAACTAGGTTCGAAATTTACAAATGTAATTTTGATCTTTGTACTTGTCAAGAAAAACAAATATTAATTTTTATGAATCACAAGAATGAGTTTTTTGCTCATTCAATAAGTCTAGTCAAAGACTCAAAATCATGAGCTCTTCTTGAGCATATTTGTAATGTGTATGAAGCCACCTAGTGTCTAAGAACAGTCCTCCAAGACCAACATAATCCTCCTGAAGACAAGCAAGCAAATTGATGGAAAACTCTGTCACGTTGGCCAGCAAAAATAACTCAAAATGAAGTCATGTCGGCTAGGTAAAAGGACACAATGAATCACGGTTATGTCGGCTCATTATGGAGGCATAACCACTATATATACCCACATAGGGTCACTGCATATAGGAGAAACAGGATCCGCATTCTTCTGAAGCAACTCAAATAAGAACCAGGTCTGCAATTGCGCATACAAAGAAGAAGTATATTCTCGGATGGGATAATCTGGAACAGGATTTTGGTGACAAAGTACAGTAATACCTTCGCATTCCACTCTGAGATCTCAGTTATATTCAAAGTGTTGGAACTTTGATGGGTATAAAACTATGTCTCTTCACATAAGGATAAGTCTTCAGACAACATCTCTGTGATCTCAGAAAAGAACTATTATAATGATCACCTTCTCGACATAAGTCTAAAGACAAGGATCTCGGTGCTACTCTCTGCGGTCACAACCTTAAGCACGGTGATGATCTCAATGGTGACTCTGTCTCAAATATATAATCTCAATAAAGTGGAATCTATGGTGAAAACAGTGAAGATCTCGATGGTGCAGACACAGTGATGATCTTGGAAAATTCATAATGATGATGATGATTTCAACAATATGAAGAAGAGAATTGATGTCTTGGTCTTGGAGTGGCTCAGTCAGTCAAGGTTCATGATCTTGGTGTTTGTCAATGAGAATATATATAAGAATAATTACGTGTGGGTTTTCCTCTTCAAGAGGGAGAGGTTTTCGCCCTAGCAGAATGCCACTTCTTGTGTTCTTGTCTCTTTGTTTTGATAGTAGTTTGATATGTGAAAATTCTATCACTTCAACAACTGATTTATTTTACCTACTTATTTATCAATAAGTTATTTACGAAACCCTTCAGTAAACATTCAAATAAATTCTTTTGTAGATATCAAACCATAATACATAAACAAACACATGCACAAGAATCAACACATCAACACATATTTTGGACAACTGTCCCAGGAAAAACCCAATGTTGGAAAACTAGTGGAGCAGAAGAGGATTTTATAATTCAGCAATTCTTCAGTACCACTGGGTGCCAAACTAGCTTACCCAACAGAGAAAAAATTCTCCAGCATTTCTCCCAGTCTCAGTGTCAGGCATGTTGGCCTCTGTGTAGCTCCCAGACCCTCTATGTCAGCTCCTGCCTCTTTGCGTCACCCACGCAGGCCCTATAGTCATTGTGCAGTCTACTTCCTTTGCGTCTGTGTGAGAGGCTCTGCGTCTGCCTTTCCAACCTCTGTGTTGGTCTTCTGGTGTTGTTCCTGA
Organism: Pinus taeda; assembly: GCA_000404065.3. Classification (NCBI taxonomy): domain Eukaryota; kingdom Viridiplantae; phylum Streptophyta; class Pinopsida; order Pinales; family Pinaceae; genus Pinus; species Pinus taeda. Next base: position 4,319 of record APFE031119535.1, on the reverse strand, counting down.
CTCTCTGTTCCGTACCCTCTTCCTCTTGCTACTCTCCGGACAGCTAGTTTGAATTTCTCAGCTAACCCCGCTCCAGAAATCGAACTAGCTGGTCTCCCTCAGTGTGTTTTCCAACTGACCCTCAAGCCTCTTCTTATACTTTTCTTGTTGGTCCTTCAATGACCTAGATTAAATCTCTAATAAATAGATAAAATTAGATTTGGCTTAATCCATGACTTTTGGAACCTTCTAACCTAGTTTTATATTAATACCCATTAATATTTTATTTTTCCTAAGTTTATACTTAGGAACCCCATTAAAAATCTTAATTATTTTAATATCTCCCAAACTAGTTAGAATCTACCCAAACTATTTCTGGGTCTTGGAGATATTATTTGCATTAGCATCTATGCCAATTTTCATGGCTATATTACACCTGATGCTACCCCAAATCAACACTCCCTATTAGCAAGGATTGTGCTCTAGTAATACTCCATACTGAGCATCACTCTAACTATACAGCACCGATACCTGTGCTGATGGTAGGCCTCCCCACCCAACATCCTCTGCACTGTCGCATATTGTACTTCTTCCCATGTCTCTGCCTCTGCCACTCTTGCATCCATACAGCAATTTCCTCTGCATTCGTGCTATTGTTGGTCCTTTCTCCCAACACTGCATCTTCACTGCAACTCCCTCTGCATCCATGTTGTTGTTGGTCCTTCTTCCCAACATTGTATCTGCACTTCAATATCTTCTTGCCATGCTGCATCATGTTATTGTTGACTACTACTGCACTGCAACATCAACCCATTTCTGCTACTAAAGTGGATTCTTTATCATCCCCATCTTTTCCCCAAAATAATCAAACTTTGTTCTTCCAAGGGCCTTGGTGAGGATGTATGCCACCTGTTCTCCTGTAGGAGTGTATCTCAATTGTGCAGCTCCTCCTTGGACATAGTCTCTGACAAATTGAAACTGGATATCAATATGCTTTGACCAATCTGAAACATTGGATTCTTAGAGAGCTTGATGCAACTTTGATTATCACACATGATCCCGGTCGCCTCCATATTTCTTCTGAATAGGTTCACAAGAAGTTTTCTAATCCATATGGCATCGCGCGAAGTTGTGCTTGTAGAAGTATATTCTACCTCAGTTGAGCTCAGAGCTATGGACTTCTGTTTCCTACTGCACCAAGAGGTCATTCCTGATCTAATGTTGAAATAGTACCCAGAGGTACTTTTCCGATCTACTAAACTTCCAGCCCAATCTACATTAGTGAATCCACTCAATCTAATATCCTTACTCCTAGTGTACAAGAGTCCATAATAGACTGCTCCTTGTATATATCTGAGAACATGTTTGGCTATTGCCCAGTGTGACCTCTTCGGCTCCACCATGTACTTATTGAGGGTGTTGACAGCGTAACAAATGTTTGGCCTGGTATTGACCAAATACATCAGGGAACCTATGAGCTGCCTGTATAAGGTGGGATCAACATCCTTGTCTTCTAATGCATCAATTTTCTTCCAGTTGGTGATCATTGGAGTAGCCATGGGTTTGCAATACTCCATCATGAATCTCTTCAGAATTTATGTAAGATATCCCCCTTATCTAAGGAAGATATCCCCCTTTTTCTACCAAACTTTAAACCCCCGAAATAATGCATCTGTCCCAAATCATTCATGTCAAATTATGTGGCTATATTCTTCTTCTAGTCCCTGATGAGCCTAAATGATCCTGTCAAAAAGATATCATCCACATATAATACTAGGATTAGAGGCTCATTCTCTACAACTAGATAGTAGAAATTTGGATCTGCGTCACTCTTGACAAATCCCATCTTCTGCAAGTAGCCATCAATTCGACCATACCATGCTCTAAGTGCATGTTTCAGCGCATACAAGACTTTTTTCAATCTACATACATGAGACTTCTTCTCATGTGTCTCAAAGCCTTCTAGTTGTTCAATGTATACCTCTTCTTCTATCACCCCATTCAGAAATGTTGTTTTGACATCCATCTAATGAATCTCCCATCCCATCTGTGTTGTAAGAGATATCATGGTTATAATAGATGTATACCTGGCTACTGGGGTGAAGGTCTCTTCGTAGTCAATTCCTTCCTTCTGAGCATACCCCTTAGCCACAAATCTGGCTTTGTATTTTTCCACACTATCGTCTGCAGCGTATTTAATCTTGTAGATCCATCTCGAACCTACCACCAATATGTCTTGAGGCCTTTACACTACCTCCGAGACATTGTTCACCATTATGGAGTTCTACTCCTCTACCATCGCATCCAACCAAACCCGATGTTGAGCGGCCTCCTGAAAAATGGAAGGTTCCCCATCTTGAGCTACTAATGCCTTATATCTATCTAGTTGTTTTCGCTCCCTATTATTGTTCCTTGGTGCACAGATGAAATCCTCTGCATCTCGCAGAATATAATGAAGTTCCCTATTCGTTCTTCCTCTACCAACAGGATCTTTTGTTAGCTCCTCCTCCTCCTATGATTCTTCCTGATCCGAGGAAGAATTCTTTACTTCCGTTGGTTGAAGAGGTTTAACCAACGACTCCTCTTTTGACTGCTCCTCATGTTAGAGTCGGTCTTGTCAGTCCTCCGTTAGAGATCAAAATTCTTTCTGCATTTCATTTTTAGGTGTCTCGCTCCATCCACTTAACTGCATTCCACTAGGGGCATGCCATAATTTGACGGAAAAGTCTTGTCAATCGTTTCCCCTCATGTCTTGCACCTGCTGGCTTAGGTCTTTTCATCAGTGTTTATTGAATTCCATGACAATCAATGTTTGATCTTTTAATGGACAAGAGTCATTTTAGTCATTAGGTCGAGGGATTAGTCAATTTGGTCTTCAACAATGTCCAATAAAGCCAGCAGGCCATAGGGAGGCTCTTATAAAGTTGTGATTCAAATATTTTCATCGTCATGTTGATAGATTATGACTGTTCTTCAAAACTCTGTTTTGAGGAAAAGTCAACAGTTTGTCATTTATGATAATTTTCAAAAAAATTTCAGCTGATCTCTTTAGGCACGGCCATGGTTGTAGGAATTTACAGGGTAAGTTCCTCAGACAGAACACCAAAAGGACACCGCTCACAAACAGATCACAGATCAATACACCAGTATTTTGACGTGGTTAAAACCCTCAGAGAGAGAAACAGTCCACGGCCTGCGCCAACGTGGCTACTACAGGCAATTTATTAATAAAAGAATGAAAATTTACATAAGCTTCTCTCATGCACGGTTAACCTACAAATGACCGTCCATGCGCTTTAAATAGAATTCATGGACCAATCGGGTGTCAAGCCACGGATCAAGTGTCGGTAATACCGAGGAGAGAATGAACCGTCGGATCACTACATATCGTGACCGTCGGATTGTAAGTTACAAAATGTACAATGGTAAAGAAACACACTTTACCTAACTCTATACCTAGCTCTATACTAGACCAAGTTGAACTTAACTATTCCTATGTGTCGGAATATCCTAACATCCCCCCTTAAGAACAACTTGGGATAGGATTGAAGGATTTACAAATATGACACAATAGGAGAAGGAAGGAGGCACTAGAGCCTATCCCCCCTTAGTGACAACTTCCTGAACTCCAGGCATATATCGAAGTTTAGTGAACTTCGCCTCTGTGAGAGCTTTGTGAAGATGTCTGCAACCTGATCATCTGTTGAACAATATTGCACTTCAAGAACATGGTCATGAATGAGCTTTCTGATGAAGTGCATGTGAAGTTCAATGTTTTTGCTGTGCTTATGCTGAACTGGATCTTTGCAAAGCTGAATGGCACTTTGATTATCACACCAAAGTGTAGTCGGATGCTGCTGCTCAAAGCCCAATTCTGATAGGATCTGACGAAGCCACAAGGCTTCCTTACTAGCTTCCACGGCACCACGATACTCTGCTTCTGCTGACGAAAGAGAAATGGCAGCCTGTTTCTTACAAGCCCATGTAATAGGTCCTGAACCAAGAGTGAAGACATAACCGGCAGTAGACTTCCGATCATCAGGGTCACCAGCCCAATCAGAATCAGTGAAACCAACTAATAGAGGAGCTGCTTTGGCACTGTAATGAATCCCAAACTGTACTGTACCTCGAACATAACGAAGTATTCTTTTAGCTGCTTTCCAATGACTTTCACGGGGGTTTTGCATAAAACGAGCAACAAGGCCAACAGCAAAGGAAAGGTCAGGACGAGTATGGGTTAAATACAAGAGTTTTCCTACAAGTTGACGGTATAAGGTAGCATCAACTTCAGGAGAAGTACAAGAGACTGAAAGTTTGACTCCAGACTGAAAGGGAGAAGG
>APFE031119529.1:63699-171011 GCA_000404065.3 Pinus taeda | reverse complement strand
GTACTGCACAGTATCAGAGTTGATAAACAGTTGGTTCAGCTTTGTGATCTGAGCATCTGTCAACATCTTAGCTCCTTGGTTTATCAGATCAAACAAAGATAGGGGAACCAATTTCTTCTCAGTCTTGAATTGCAGCATCTCTCTGATGGCCTGAGGGGTAATGTAGAAAACGACTGAGCTTGAACGGTCAAGCACAGCTCTCTGAGTGGGATCATAACATTCATCACATAGGTGAATTAGGTCAGGGAATTGATTGACCTAAGGCAGCTTGAAGATTGGGAGGAAGGAATCCCAAATGCCCAATATATCTGTTCCAACCACATGTTTGGCCTTTAATTCATTCAGCAGGTGGAGGTGGAATTTGCTTTGTGCTAGGAATTCCTCAGAGATTTGGTAATCCAAATCTGCTAAAGCCTGCCACTCCAATTCTCTCTGAGGGGCATTCAAAGGGGCAATAATGAGGGCCACAGTTGCTACTGGTGTATCCATGGTTAGTTGAGAACTCTGTTTTGTATGTAAATTGATGTTACTAGGCTGGGTAACAGAAAAGAGTATTGCTTGGAAAAAGAGGTGAATTGAGAAATAGAGGACTAAAAAATCAAAATCAAGCTCAAGACTAGGCCTGAGCATCCCAACCAGGACTGACATTCTATCAAACACTTGGCCTCAATGCAACTTATAGGCCTAGGATATAAGAAAGAGCATGAATGACTAAAATAACTTATGAAACATAACAAGAAGGATCATCGCCTTCTCCATTGATATGTTATAACAGCAATTAGGTATTGCATCCATGATCTTAATATTCACAAGTAAATACATGGAATAACTATGACATGAACCAGTCACATAACCATGCTTATAACCAGCATTAAACCATATAAAGATCAGGAAAATATGAAAATATCATAGGAAAATATGACCAGGTTTAGGACTTTCACGTATCACCCGATTGTAGACATGGTTGAACCAAATCTTTCTTTCAGAGTTTCACCCCTGTGCCATATTCCAAGCATGAATGTGGGATCTCATAGGAAACCAATCCAAAGCAACCAAGGGAATCCAGAGGTTGAACCACCTCCACCCTCATCAAACCATGCTCACACCAAAACCGATGCTCTGATCACAACCAAACCAAACTTGGAATGCCATCTCGAATCCATCACTATCCTTGAGGAATTTTCCGTCTCCCTTTCTCTCAGGATTTGCCGCAATCCAATCCTCGATCACTAGGCCCTAAACCAAGACCAGACTCTCAGGATTTAGCGCAATCCAAACCCAGATCACTAGGCCCTAAATCGAGACTCCTCCCTAAGACTTTATCGTTCATCCTACTAAAATTGGTCAAGGGATTCCTAGGCCTTTGGGAATGAAACTTGAGACCATCTTCACCACGAATTCTAAATCCATCTGACAAACCAAGGCTCAAAACCGAAATAAACATCCCAACATACCATGGAATCTAGAAAAAAGGCAAGGCTGAGTTGAAAACCACTATCATAACCCAACAAAACCATGCCACCGACAGCAAGAGAACCATACACCAACATGCAAAGCCATGCATGTTAAAACTAGCTAGGAAATCACACATGCAAAAGGTTGCCTACAAGTATTCCTGTTGAAGTTTCTTGGTCCTACTTTTTCTTCCTTAATCCTTGATTTTCTTTCCTTGCTTGTTGCAGTATCTACAATGAAAGACATGCTCAAAAGCAAAACATCATGACAACATGACAACATACCGCATACTAGATCTTTATAACACAACTCATTACGATATTTACAATAACCACATATGCACTTTTGTTAAACCAACAAGCAAAAGGATATGATGCCCGTATCAATCAACAAGAGAATCCAAAGGATCACACCTCCACCCTTAAAGTAGAACTAGGTTTCACCTCCTTCCCGGGAAATCCAAAATCCACTGCCACAATGAAAGTTGCATCCAATGTCTAGCGTTATAGCCCTATGTCACTTGTCCTCTCAGTGAAGGGTTACCAGCTCATTGTTCCAGGGTGCACTCCCAATGTGCATCTGATTCTGTCTCGCAATGCTCATGAACAAAACAAATATATCTATGACCTTCCCTTCTCTGCTACACAGTCCCTCAGGAAATTTGGTCACCCCCTTCCATGCAGTCACTCATCTTCCAAGTTCCCCAATATCCCCTATCTTCGGGGATCCATCCTTTGGCAAGGCTTCCTTGCATCGAAAGAAACAAAAACCAAGGCACATACCTGCCTCAAAACCATCATAATAGTCATAGCGTGCTCATGGAAATCAATGGACACTATTGGGTACCAGTGTCCCACAATGGCCCTGCTCCTGAAGTTCTCTACCAGCATACTGCTGCATTTTCCAATTGCTTTTGCTTTTGCAAATTCTTGTAATCGGTTTCAGCCACTCAACCAGGGATGTTCATGCATTCATGTTCCAAACACATAACTTCCATTAGATTTAAATAAATTGAAATAAATTCACATCATACCTCATTGGTAGCTTGTCAACAATGTATACTTGCAAATTTGTTTCCTTCCTGTCACAACAAGTCAAACTAACTGTTTGATCAAAACATCATGTATAAACATATTACATCTAGTTAGCTCAAAACACAACCATCATAGATCAACATCACAAATCACATGTAACCATCATAAACCATAATCATATTTCATATATAATCATCATATACCATAGTCATAAATCACATGCATAATAAAACTGAAATAAAATGTTGATACTTATCCTTTCATCAATCCTTAGCTTCTACCTTTATCTTTATTATGTATGCACTCTGGATTAGTTGCCACACCAGACAAACACCCAGTGCCTTCTCCTCAACCATGTGCACATACACATAGTGTGCATCACACACATACAACTACACACGTCATACAACACCATGCAATACATGCATCTACACTAGTACCATATGCACCACATGTACACGGTACCACCCGTGCAATGTGTACACAATACCACTCACACGACATGTACGCGACACCATATGTACACAACGCTACATGCACGACATATACACGACAACGTTTGCACACAATGCCACTTGTACATGATGTACACGACACCACATGCACACCGCTCCACTTGTACAATCATGCACACAACGCCATATGTACATAAGGTCACATGTACAACATGCACACACCACCACATGTACATAGCATTGCATATCCAACAAGTGCATAACATCATTTGTACACAACACCGCATATCCAACATGCACAGGGCACCATATGCACGCAACGCCGCATAGACAACATGCACACAGTATAATATGTACATAGCACTGCATATCCAACATCTATATAGCACCATCTATACCTAGCACTGCATATTCAATATCCGCACAACACTACATGCACATAACATCACATATGCAACATGTGCACAACAATAGTACCACACATCCAAAACCACACTGTCCTTGCCAAACAACCTTGCTTCCAGTGTCTTATCCATGCTTGTCCCAGCATGTCTAGACCGCACTGCTTTCCTTTTGTTATTATATCCCTCGGTATAACCTATCCATAATATAGAAATAATATAATCACATAATATCAAATGATAACCATATGATATTGACCTTGTACATTTGTCAAGATAGTCTTCCCATTTGATTCTTCATGAACCAAGAATTTCTTCATGTCATTCGTTTGTGTAAGCAATCATTCCTCTACAAGGAAGATTGTTGATGACCTTGTCAAACAGTGACATAGATACATGGATACATGCATATATATACATAAACTTTAGCATAAAACAATCATGGTCTTGTCAGACAATCATATACATACATACATACATACATACATACATGTATACATATAAACATCAGCATAATCATGATCACAACCAAATTTCCAGATATTATAAGGTATATGTTAAGAAAACTTCCTTATTTGTGCACAACATGCACAACATTGAGAACAATTGTTCCCAACATAGCTAAGACATCTAACGCCTCAGATCCATTTACTTTACCTTTTCCGGTTACCCTTCTCATGTTTGTCTTGTCATTGTCCATTTACCACAATGGACCCAACCAATCCAACTGACTGTCATAGTCTTACCTTTCGTTGTGCTTACTCATGCACTGAGCTTCATTTGAGTCTTACATCACCTGTCAGGTACCACACAACTTTCCCCAAGCTCCATCAACTCTTCCTCTTCCCCAAACCAATTCCCAAGTCTCAAAACATAAAAGGCAAGCCAAGAAACAAACAAGAAGAAAACCATGAAAACCAATAACGATATGACACTGCAAAAAAAGTGGCAGAACTATGCACCAAACACACGCAAAATTGCAAATCAAGTGCAAAAATCGCAAAATATCAAAAGCACTAGACTAACAATAGACACCTATTGAAGGCCCCGAAAATCGGGTCTACAACAAGGGGGATACCCGCCCGGTCCGGACCTTGGTTGGTAGCTCCTTATCCGTTTGGTATAGCGGGTCCGACTGAGGATATGGGACCAGTTTTCCAATTCAGTGTGTGTGTGAGAGAAAGATGGGTATTTATGTTCTAAATGGAATGCTTTTATCCTAATTCTAATCTAGTGCTATGCTATTGTATTCTAATAAACAGAAAAACATCAAAATTTATGCTAACCCGGGCTGTGATCTTTCTTCTATGCGATCTAAAAAGATTTCAAACAATAACTGGTAATAAAGATCATTCAGCTTATTATAAGAAAATAATTCAATAAAGATGAACTACTTCGTGTAAAAAGTTAGACGAAACAGTTGTGAAAACCTATCGCATAAATGGGCTATTCATACACTAAGCATAAATAAATAGTTATCATCGTACAAAAGTGCCAAATGATAAATCAGGCATCCACGTTGTAATATATAAACAACTAAAAACTGAATATCACTTTAACGCATAAGCAGAAATGTTAAGAGATAAAAGTACCATTTATAGCTAGTCCTACTCATGAGCTTCAAGCGACAATTGATTTATCTTTCCTTGATTTAACATCCACTAAGAGTACAGAAGTGCAACATCAGTAGCAGATGTCAAATGTAAATACCAATAAAACCTGTTCCATTCATTCATCAAAACCTCCTCGGAGGATGCAAAAGTGCATGTTCTGAGGACAAGTTTTTGATAAATTTTTGGACCCTTCTCTAAATGCATGAGAAAGGTTTAAATACTACTAACTTAATAACTTATTTACATAAATTCAGGATTCGTTTTAAATGACCATCCTTTTTCTAAGCAAAACTATTTCTAAAATTAAATCTAATATCTAACTATTTCTATATTTGCTCCTTAACGTCGCAAGCATTCAGTATTTGCCTGAGTAGAGTCGGCTGACTGTCTTTCATCTTTGGTTGAGTTAAGCAAACAAAATCGGCAAGAGCTGGCACTATCTTCTCAGCAAAATTGATGATACACTTGAGAGTCATCTAATGACTATGTGGCTTTACCATGTATGCCTGGTAATAATCTCATTTCAACTTGGTTAACCCTTGGATTGCTTCTGCTTTTTCTTTATATTTCTGTTTCCAGTTTGTTTCTATCGTTGCTTTCTTGCAATTTTCGGGGCTTGCAGGTGACTGAGTAATTAGAAGCCTTCCTTTTCGAGCAATTTTTCTTAGCGATGCGCGATTAGCGCTAATCGCGCATCAGAAACTGCGTCTATTTCTTGATCCGGGCTTCCCTAATGCGTTTTTCGCCTTTTGCGCCTTTTTCTGTTATCGGGTATAAAGCTAAAAATTTGTAAAAATAGTGATTTCGTGAGCTCTTGACCCTAAGCATTAAACTGTCTGTTTCTGGTATCAGCATCGTTCAGTACCCATTCAACCATGGTTGTCTATGAGAAATCTGTGATGGATGCCTCAGAAGAGTTTTGCGGCTCTTTCTCTTCCTTAAGTAGATTAGGTGTGTCTTCCCAAATGGACATTGGAGTATTGCCTTTCCTCCTCATAGTTTTCTGCACACTGCCTTGTATAACGCTTTGTCCTTGTTCCTGTAGTTTACAAATGAGGTGGAAATAATGATAAAAATAATAACAAGAAAACTTTAAATGTCGAAGATATGCAAAACACGCCACCTTACGTGAACTAGTTCTTCGAAAAACACAATACCATACTTCATTAACCACTGGCAGCAACTCATTAATTCGCATTTAAAGTGTATGACCAGTTCTTGGCCTAAAAATGTTTTCTCGAATAATGAGCCAAAACCAACTGCGATGGAGAGGTCTTGCGATTTTGCTTTACGATATCGCAGATCGTTGTATAGCATTATCGCAATCTCATCGTGTTGTTCTATCGCAAGGTTACTTGATCGCAGTATCACAATATCGCTTGGTCGCTTTATCGCAATATCGCAGATCGCTTAATCGTTTGGTCATTATGTGTAATTTATGCAATTTTTGCGATGTGCGATATGCGATATCGCATATCGGCGATTTTTAAAGTTTTTCAATGTGAGTGTTTATTAATGCATGCGATGTGATGGAGTTTCGCGTCGTAATCTCGTGTTTTTTATCATTTTGGTCCATTTAGAAGGTACCCTATCATTCTTTGCGCGATGTGATATCTCTTAAGGAGTGAATTTACTTTTCTTCATCATGAAACTTAAGCTTTTTAGATTCTTCAAAGGTATTTTCCTAAGTCCATGATGTTGCAAGTTTCATCTAAAAGGAAATATAAACACTAATTGATTTTTTTAAATTTTTTACTAAGGGTCCCCACTTATTTAGTATTAGTAATAACACTTCATAAGGAGGGGGGTTGTTGGTGGCCACAATAATTGGCGATTCACTTGGAAGAACCAGTTATCTCTGTGTTTCTATTGAATTTTTTCAACTTCCAAAACAGAAAAATTTTCAGAAAATTAAACTTTATTATGGAAATATAAAGTACATTATGCTCTAACCTGTCAATGACATTTTGTTTCAGCGATTTTCAACTTTGATTATTTGCTCCCTCAAGTTAGTCCTTGTATTTACATCAGTCATTACTTGGTCCGTAAAGATAAAACAAAGTCTTCTCTGTAAACCAATTTTAAATATGATCATTTGTCGTAGGTAGAGCCTTTGCTGCCAGTAGGCGTTTATAGCCTCGACGGGGTTACCTGTTACCCAGCAATGATCATGTATCCTACTTAAAGAAACCTACAACTCTCAAAGAAGAATCCACATCCACACTTATTGCTTTGATTTTCTTTTTATTCTTAAAGAACAATGTCTTGGTTTGATAGCCAATTTATGACACAGTCATTCACTCGATTTATAACTTTGTTGAACAAGCTGGCTCGTGATGAGACCCCTTGCCTCTTGATTGTAAAAATCTTGAGTCATTGCCCTGTTGTGGTATGCAGTATTTGGCAAAGTCAGCAAGTTATAATACCTGTGATTATGATAAGTCGGCTCGTGATGAGACTTCTCATTCTTCAAGATGAAGTGTATCCTTGGATTGTTCCTCTGAAAGTTGTGATTTCCTTAGGAGGGAGGAAGTCATTGTTTCCTTTAGATAGCTCTAGAAGACAATGGTAGAGTTTTTGGAAGTCGTTGTTCTATAGAGAATCTTTATTTTTTTATTGATACCTTTCATTGCACTGACATAAAACAATTTCTTCACTAAAGGTTGTTTTCATCAAACTTTATGAAGTTGAAACTAGTATCATATCTAGGTTAGAGTCTTTAACTGTATCTTTCAATAATAAGGATCAATTTACCAAAAGATTTACTGTTTATACAAGCGAAAAATCAAAATCTGAAAGAGAGTTGGTGTCTTTTTCGTAAATGCCTAATGTAACCATTCACAACTGGTTTTATTATGAAAAGAAAACCTATTACTCTAAAAATAGAAGAATAATCTTCTATGGAAAATATTTCTTTAGAATTTGTCCGTTGACAGGCAAAGAGTCTCTTTTACCTGCTAAATCCTGTAACACAAATGTTGATGGACCTAAGACTTATACAATTTGAAAACGACCAAGCCACATTCTTTGAAATTTTGTATGCTTCCCCTTTTCTTCATGTGCCTTGTCCCATTTTAAAACTAAGTCTCCCATCTGAAAATCTTTTCTGGTCATTATGTTTGAATCAAAAGAGGATTTTACTAATGCTTGATGATGAGCATGTGTTTTCTTAGCCTGTTCTCTTTGTTCTTCTAATTTGATTATTTCCATTTGTCTTAGGTGTAATGAGGAAGTTGGTACTTCATCAATGTCTTGAACTAGAGACAAAGAGGGAATTGCTAAATGAGTCGGAAGAACCACTTCTTTCCCATAAACTAAATTAAAGGGAGAAGTGCCGATGGAAGCTTTTCTCGTTATTCAATTTGCCCACAAAGCATACATTAAAGATTTATGCCAGTTTTTATGATTTTGGTCTACTGTTCTTTTGATAATCCTGATTAGGTTTTTATTTGTAGACTCGGCTAATCCATTGCCCTGTGGGTAATAATTGGCCGAATATTTAAGTTTGAATCCTCTTTTAAGTGCAAATTCAGTCATTTTATTTCCAGAAAAGTATGATGCATTATCAAACATTGAAGCGAAAGGCAATCCAAACCTGGTGATTATAAATTGATCTATGAACTCAATGATATTTTCAGCATTAGCCGTCTTGAGTGGAACTGCTTCTACTCACTTAGTAAAATAATCTATTGTTGTAAGGATATATCTATGCTGCGTAGAAGAGTGAGGAACAATCTCACCTATTATGTCCAATCCCCACTAACTGAAAGGTTGCTCGCTGTTTATTGGTTGTAGTGGTAAGGATGGCTTCTTTTATCTCCCAGCAGTAGTTTGACAGACTTGACATTTCCTCACGTAATTGTGCGAGTCTTTGAATAACGTGGGCCAGTAACACCCTGCGCGCGAGATTTTATGTGCAGCAGCATCTCCAGCATAGTGTCCGCCTGCTGGCCCATCGTGGAGTTCCTGCAAAACTTTTCCAACTTCAGATTTCTCAAGACATCTAAGGAGAACATAATCGTAATTCTTTCTAAAAAGAATATCATTTATGAGCTGATATTGTTTGGCTCTCAACCTTAGAGCTCTTTTCTTACTATGATCGAGGTATGAAGGAGCATACATGTTCTTAAGATAATAAATGATATCAGTGTATAATGACTCTGCATCATTTAGGCTTACCTCGCACATTTGTACCTCTAGAGATGGAATTTCATAAATTTGCGACGCTCCAGCCAGCATTTTGCAAAAGCCTTGACCTCTTACAATGTTTGCTGGTTTAATTTCTATGTCATATTCTTGTAAGGCAGTAACCCAATTGGCCCTCTTCTCACCCACATCCTTTTGTACTAGAAGATTCCCTACTGCTGGAAATGGTACTATAATTTTAGTATGGGTTTTGAGTAGAAAAGGTCTGAAGAATTTGATTGCTTTGAAAACAGCATAAGCCTGTTTCTCCACATCTGAATAATTTAATTCAGCACCCTGTAAATTTGAACTGAAAAAAGCAATTGGTGCTTCTGCCTTTTCTTGATTCGTTTGAGTGAGTATCGCAGCATATGACCTATCTAAGGCAAATGGGTATAAAATAAAAGGCTCTGAAAAATTCAGAGTTGCTAAAGATGGAGCATTAATAATAGCTTGTTTAATCAGGTTGAATGCTTCATGTTCATCTTGGCCCCATTTAAAATTAGAGTTCTTTTTTATCATGGTTTGTAAAGGAGACATGATTCGTGAAAAATCTGGAACAAATCTCTTTACAAAGTTGATCTGACCAAGGAAAGATTGCATGGCTTTTTTGCTATGAGGTAGGGATATTTCAGAAATTTCTTTGATTCTGTCAGAATCGATGTGAATTCTAGATTTTGACACTATGAATCCTAGAAGTTTCCCTTCACTTAATGCGAAAAAATATTTCTTTGGGTTAAGTGAAATTCCATACCTTAAACATTGTTGGAAGATTTGTTTCAAGTCTTTGAGATGGTCGCTTCGTTTATTGGAATACACGGTTATATCATGCAAATAAATTACTATAGATTTATTGACTAAACCTTTAAATGCTATGTCCATGGCTCTCTGAAATGTGGCACCAGCATTAATCAAACCAAATGGCATCTTTCAATATGCATATGTGCCCCATTTAGTTATGAATGTGGTTTTCAATTGATCATTAGGATGTACGAACACTTGATTGTATCATGAAAATCCATCCAAGAAAGACATTAATTCTGAGCCCGCCACTGCCTATAATATCTGTTCCATAGGCAGTAAGGGAAAATTGTCTTTTTCACAGGCCTTGTTAAGATTTCGAAAGTCAATACAAATTCTAATATCTCCGTTTTTCTTTCTAACAGGTACCATATTAGAGACCCATTTAGAATGTCTGACATGAAAGATTATCTTGGCTTTCAATAGCTTATTGAGATTGGTTTTTATCTGATTTTCTAAATTGGGATGGATCTTTCTCAATTTTTGTTGGAAAAGTTTTTCATTATCAATCATTGGAATAGTATGTTGGATGATAGAAGTGTCGTATTTTTTGATTTCATCATAGTTCCAAGAAAAAACGTTTTTGTATTGTCTCAAAAGACGAATATATGCTAGTTTTTCTTCAGGGGCTAGGCCAAGGCCTAGATTTATGTTTTGGGGTTTGGCATCGGTTCCTAGGTTTACTAATTCGTAATTCAAAGTTGAACTTTGGAGCTTTGAATTGGTAGACCTTTTAAACTGATCTTTCAAATCGTACAGATCTTCTAACTTGACCACTGATTTAGGTATATCATTGTTATTGCTATTTTGTTGCAATTGTCCATCATGTTGGTCTTCGTCAATTATTTGATTGGAGTAAGATCCTTCAGAAGTAAGGAAATTTACGATATCGGGATCGTCGTTGAATATTATCCAATTTGTGATGTTGTCAGGAATAGAAGGTCTAAAGATTAATTCTATTGAGAATCTATCTGGACTAAAATATTCTGAAGGAATGAGCTTAGAAGCTACGTTAGCTAAAAGGTTAGCACTTGCATTCTAGAGTTTGGGAATTGATGAAATATTGAATGCTATAAAATGCTCAGTCAGATCTTGAACTAAAGACTGATAGTGTTTTAAATGACCTTATAAGCAATGTATAGTATTCCGTACCTGTCTGACTACAATTTCAGAGTCTCCGAAGACTTGGAGGTACTTTATGTCTAACCCGATTGCTTTGTACAACCCTTGGACTAAAACCTCATTTTCTGTTGTATTGTTGGTACAATCAAATTCGAGCCTGCATGTTAACATGATTTTATCTCCTTCTGGACTAATTAGCATGCATCCTGCTCCTGCTCCTTCGTTAGATTTAGAACCATCAAAAAATAATTTCCAAAACAAAGATTTATTCACAGGCCTATCTAAAAAATTGATACATTTTGAACTATCAGTTTGAGAAAAATTTTCGACTTGGGACAAAATAGAATGTTCTAAATAAGGTGACGTATGAGCATTAAAATTGCCGAGAAAAGAATCCACTGAGTAATTGCCAATTATGCTACTGTTATATGCTACTGGTTCATTTCCCCCCTCTAATTCCGTTACTATGTACTTCTGATGTAATTCTCGTTCAACTTTTATTTGATTTGACTTACCATTGTAAGGCAACCACATGTGCGACCAGTCAGTTGTGAAGTATCCATGCAGTTTTTCTGACCAATCCCTGCTAAGAATTAAGCCATAAAATTCAGGGATATCAGCAACTAAAATGTCAATAACTTGACATACCTTTGGGTTGGATGACAGCCTTATGGTTACTTGATTTAGTTCGCCAATGACTTCGACTTGAGATCGATCTAGCTGAACTATGCGAACAGCGGATTTCTGTGGTTGAACGTTTAATTTGGTGCATATGGACTTTCGTAAAATATTCGATGAAGCACCAGAATCCACTAAACAATTGTGTACACTTTTGTTAAAAAATTTGTAAGTAAGGAGAAACGGGGGAGTATGAGATCTCGATCTTCCTCCAATTAAAACGATGTCGTTTGGATCAATCCTGTTAGTCATATTAGTTGGAGGTCTTCCCATGTTCTGGGAAGCTTGAGAAATTACAGCGGCAGGCAAAGGTGCAACTGGCACATCATGTAATTCTTTCAACATTATCTTTTGTTGATGCTTTAACTTGCTTAATTCGTAAAGAGTGATGTTGGCCCTAGTCTTTTTCATGTCTTCTATAATATTGTACTCCATTTCATCCTAAATGATAAGTGTTTTAGATGGAGTTGGTGAATCTATTTGGACTGGGCTAGTTTGAGTCGCTTTAAATGTTGTTTCCTTTGTTGTGACTTTATCTTTTGTTGCAGAGCTTGCGCTCTTTGGCTTTGGGGTAGTTTGGGGAGGATCAAGTTGATTTCTAATTCGTGAGTTAACTGGGAATACTTCTTGATCTTCTTCTTGTGGGAGGATGAAATCCCACATTCCTTGTAATTCTACAACTTCTTCATCATCGGTTTTCCCTTCAGTGGCAATTTCATCTTCCTCTTCCTCGGATTCAGCACTTGTAATAGCATTGGGTGGCCTTGAATCCATTGACGGACCTCTTTTAAAATCTCTGTAGGGCCTTTTTGAAGAAGTTTCTGCTACTTGTTTTTTTATGTCGACCATTTCATTAGACATGGTCTTCAGAACTTTTTGCAATCCCTCCAAATCGAATGGATCTTTTGCTTGTTTCTTCTTGGACTCTTCTTTGAAGGTGACCTTCTTAGATTTTCGTTCCTCTATCGCGGATTTCTTCTCTAGGGCTATTATACATTTCTCTACTGTTATGGCTTCTTTCATGTTTTCGGCTAAGGTTGTTTTATTAGCCCTGTCCACGAATATTGCTAGGTTTGATGGTAAAGCAGTGATATACCATTCACATCGCACTTCCTCGCTGGGCTGGGAAGCAGTAGGAATTTTGTTTAGAATTTTATTGAAATGTAGATTGAAGTCTTTGATAGGCTCTCTAGATTCGGCCCTAAGGTTGGATAGGTCGTTGATTAACGTTGTCGTAGACCTGTCGTCACCAAACTTGGTTAGGAATTGGTCTTGGAAGATGTCCCAACTAGTAATAGATCCAGAGGGTAATGAGAAATACCACGATTCAGCTGTTCCTTGCAAAGTATAAGGAAACAGTCGAACAATAACATCTTCATTAGTAACCCCGTTGAGATTAATGGATAGCATAAAGTTGTTTATGTGCTCTTCTGCTAGCATGCCTAACTCAGGATTGAACTTAGGCAGCCATTTCTCGGGATGGGCCGGTATTTAACTCAAGGGCACAGGCATTAAGACTGCCCCAGGGTTATTCCATGGAGACTGGGCCATTGCTGAACTGCTAACAGGGGGAAGTGCAGAAGATGATCCCTGTGGTTGGGAAGATGAGGATATTACAATCGCAGATGATTGAGGAGGAGTTGTAAGGGTTCCCCTGGGTGGATTGACAATGGTCTGAAGTGGAGGAGTGGATGGTTGACTTCAAGGTGAAGAGGTTGAGATGGATGATGTTGATGAAAGAGTCTCATTGTCGGACTCTTTAGGTGATTTCCTTGCTCTTTTCCTTTTGGGAAGAGGTAATTCGGTTGGTCGAACACCAAACTTTTCGCTCTTTAATCTGGTGAGGGGATGAGCAGGGTTATACTGAGAAGTCACGCTACCTTGAGATTTATCAGATCTTTGAGGAGAAATGGAAAATCGCTGAAGTTTGTGAATCAGAGATTCGACTTCAGGAGGTTCAATAATAGATTGTTCCGAAATGTCAGGTTTGTAGCAGCGGTTGATGCTCCGGCGACTTCTAATTCTGGATTTAAGTGTAATGGAGAAGTCGGGGGAGATAGTGAGGGCGATTTACTCTCAGAATGGTATTTTGATTTAGATTTACTTGCCATTCATAGTTCAGGCCCTCCTTCTAGCGCTAAATATGTTGAAGGCCCCGAAAATTGGATCTACAAGGGGGATACCCGCCCGGTCCGGACCTTGGTTGGCAGCTCCTTATCAGTTTGGTATAGCGGGTCCGACTGGGGATATGGGACCAGTTTCCCAATTCAGTGTGTGTGTGTGAGAAAGATGGGTATTTCTGTTCTAAATGGAATACTTCTATCCTAATTCTAATCTAATGCTATGCTATTGTATTCTAATAAACAGAAAAAACGTCAAAATTTATGCTAACCCGGCCTGTGATCTTTCTTCTATGCGATCTAAAAAGATTTCAAACAATAACTCGTAATAAAGATCATTCAACTTATTATAAGAAAATAATTCAATAAAGATGAACTACTTCGTGTAAAAAGTTAGACGAAACAATTGTGAAAACCTATCGCATAAATGAGCTATTCATACACTAAGCAGAAATAAATAGTTATCACCGTACAAAAGTTCCAAATGATAACTCAAGCATCCACGCTATAATATATAAACAACTGAAAACTGAATATCACTTTAATGCATAAGCAGAAATGGTTAAGAGATAAAAGTACCATTTATAACTAGTCCTACTCATGAGCTTCAAGCGACAATTGATTTATCTTTCCTTGATTTAACATCCACTAAGAGTACAGAAGTGCAACATCAGTAGCAGATATCAAATGAAAATACCAATAAACCATGTTCCATTCATTCATCAAAACCTCCTCGGAGGGTGCAAAAGTGCATGTTTTGAGGACAAGTTTTTGATAAATTTCTGGACCCTTCTCTAAATGCATGAGAAAGGTTTAAATACTACTAACTTAATAACTTATTTACAGAAATTCAAGATTTGGTTTAAATGACCGTCCTTTTTCTAAGCAAAACTATTTCTAAAATTAAATCTAATATCTAACTATTTCTATATTTGCTCCTTAACGTCGCAAGCATTCAGTATTTGCCTGAGTAGAGTCGACTGACTGTCTTCCGCCTTTGGTTGAGTTAAGCAAACGGAATCGGCAAGAGCTGGCACTATCTTCTTAACAAAATTGATGATACACTTGAGAGTCATCCAATGACTATGTGGCTTTACCATGTATGCCTGGTAGTAATCCCATTTCAACTTGGTTAACCCTTGGATTGCTTCAGCTTTTTCTTTAGCTTTCTATTTCCAGTTTGTTTCTATCGTTGCTTTCTTGCAATTTTCGAGGCTTGCAGGTGACTGAGTAATTAAAAGCCTTCCTTTTCGAGCAAGTTTTTTTAGCGATTAGCGCTAACCGCTAATCGCGCATCGGGAACTGCCTCTGTCTCTTAATCTGGGCTTCCCTGATGCGTTTTTCGCCTTTTGCGCCTTTTTCTGTTTGTCGGGTATAAAGCTCAAAATTTGTAAAAATAGTGATTCTATGAGCTCTTGACCCTGAGCATTAAACTGTCTGTTTCTGGTATCAGCATCGTTCAGTACCCATTCAACCATGGCTGTCTATGAGAAATCTGTGATGGATGCCTCAGAAGAGTTTTGCGGCTCTTTCTCTTCCTTAAGTGGATTAGGTGTGTCTTCCCAAATGGACATTGGAGTATTGCCTTTCCTCCTCATAGTTTCCTGCACACTGCCTTGTATAACGCTTTGTCCTTCATTCCTGCAATTTACAAATGAGGTGGAAGTAATGATAAAAATAATGACAAGAAAACTTTAAATGCCAAAGATATGCAAAACACACCACCTTACGTGAACTAGTTCTTCGAAAAACACAATACCATACTTCATTAACAACTAGCAACAAATCATTAATTCGCATTTAAAGTGCATGACCAGTTCTTGGCCTAAAAAAGTTTTCTCGAATAATGAGCCAGAACCAACTGCGATGGATAGGTCTTGCAATTTTGCTTTGCGATATCGCAGATCGTTGTATCGCATTATCACAATCTCATCATGTTGTTCTATCGCAAGGTTACTTGATCGCAGTATCGCAATATCGCTTGGTCGCTTTATCGCAATATCACAGATCGCTTAATTGTTTGGTCATTATGTGTAATTTATGCGATTTTTGTGATGTGCGATATGCGATATCGCATATCAGCGATTTTTAAGGTTTTTCAATGTGAGTGTTTATTAATGCATGCTATGCGATGGAGTTTCGCGTCGCAATCTCACGTTTTTTATCATTTTGGTTCATTTAGAAGGTACCCTATCATTCTTTGTGCGATGCGATATCTCTTAAGGAGTGAATTTACTTTTCTTCATCTTGAAACTTAATCTTTTTAGATTCTTCAAAGGTATTTTCCTAAGCCCATGATGTTGCAAGTTTCATCTAAAAGGAAATATAAACACTAATTGATTTTTTTTAATTTTTTACTAAGGGTCCCCACTTATTTAGTATTCGTAATAACACTTCATAAGGAGGGGGGTTGTTGGTGGCCACAACAACACCATGACTCAATCCCCATGGTTCCCAAGGAAAGCTCAACCTGAGCCTTCTTCAAGATTCATGGCAATCTCTCTTGCCATGCAACTCCCTGCATCATACTGCCATAAACACATAATGTGAGTGCATAACTAAACATAATAATGCACTAGTTACCTTACCTTATTGTGTCAAGTATGTTGCCTTGCAACTGAACACATCCACGCCATCTCTCATGGAACTCCAATTCCTTCACATATCGACCTGTAACAAGAGACTAGCTAACATATTTGTCAAGTACATGTTCATGAATCTTGCACATATCCACATAATGTCAGACAATATTAAGGTCAAGAAGACATCATGTATGTGAAGCACTCGTTCATTTGAAATTATGGTTTCCAAACCTAGCCAAAGGAATCATTTTCCAATTCCTTCCTTTTTACCTGGTTGCAATCGAGGCTTACTATGTACTATCACATCACCCAATTGATAGTTTTAAAACACATCAAGTGTTACCTTGTCACGCTAGTACCTAGCATGTTACCCTACAACTGCTCACACATGTTAAACACATGTTCCAACTATCAAGACAATCATATCTATCAATTAGAAATCAACCTTTACAAGGACCATAGTCATTAGACATAATGCTACAACAATCACCTACTATACTCAAGTACATATCAAGTGTCTCAACACATATGTATTAGTACAATCATCTCAAAACAAGATCATGTGAACACATACTCATATTATGCAATTCATCAAACATTCCACCAACTTGCAACCATAACATGTTAAATAAATCAACTAGATGATGTAATCGACACCAAACACTCAAACACCCAATAGACGACATAATCAAGTAGTCAAGCACCATGTATATGACGTAATCAAACTCATACCTTAATGTATCTCAGGGGAGGTATTCTTGTATGCACAATCAATCCATATTAGCACGATATATCTTCACAATATATTAACCCAAACATAAATAAGATCATGATATCCAAATAGTCACTAGATAGCATGTTTACATCATAACTCATACACAATTATCATTCACGCATATGCAAAGTCAATCTAGATTAGTACAACACCATATCACAAATATGTCAGCTCATACTTGAATGTCGTAACCCTAATCAACTGCATAGGCCAATCCAATTTAGCATGATACATATAACATCAAGATCTTAATGTAATAACCCTAGTCATCAAGTTACTATCATATAACAACAACAAGTTAACCTATCATGCTCATCAACAACATATAACATAATCATTAGGTTATCTAATATAAAACAACAATAGCAATGCATACAACTACATGTTACTATCATTCTTGACTATCCAACACATGTGCATATAACTACACTAATCAACTAACATCTATCATGAATGTAACCATAACATCAAAAGACATTTATGTAAACCTAATGTATATAACCCTAATGCATATAAAAATTCATAACTTACATACCTGCATGTCAACATACAATACTTGTATGACGATTTGCTCTTACCCCAAAGCCTAATGTTGCAACCTCATTATGATGATTTGCATCTCCTGCTCTATCTCAACCAACACATTAGCATCATAACGTACCAATATCACCCTCATGAACTAAATTGCATACCATGACTTCACAAGGCATGTTTGACCTACTATTTATGCATAATTATAACCAAGATCATACATGCATGATAACTGCATATAACACATAAGTACCAATTATTTACACATCATTCTAGTTAGAGTCCAGTCATCAATGGATGACCATATCAACTACAAAAACCATGACCTCATTCATTACAACAATCATTACTCCATTGTATACATTGCCACATGCAACCATCAACATGCATAAGTAATGCCTAATCAATTACACATACACATGAATGCATGTAGTTGAGCACAAGCGATCAATTCTTGTAACCAACCTACAAGACTGATACATGTAACCAAACATATCAAGAATGCAACCTAACATATAAGGATGTAATCAAGTTGCATATAATCATGTAACCAATCATATACTCATGACGATGCATTCCATAAAATCAACATCATGTTCCTCAAGACAATCTTACTCCAACCATGATCAACGTCATGCAATGCAACAAGCACATGGAATGCAAGTGTAAAATACACACATGCAACTGACATGCATGCATGACCAACACATTCACCCAAGGAGAGTGCAACCGTGCTCTGATACCAATCTATAACACCCCCTCCTCCCAGGTCTACCCAAACAACCATCCAGTCAGGGTAAACATGCGACGAGAGAGGCTACTATAAGGGATTCAACCTCCTTGGTGACCTTAAGGAGATGGAAGCGACGAAACACCTCAATCAAACCCATCCACATCAGAAACAACACCCTCGGGAGACATTTCAGCCACTCAGACATCCTGCCCCTGGGTCCCACTAATGTTTTAAGCCTTTTAATCCCTGGTCACTCTCATGCTATATGCATGACAGCATCCAGAAACCCAGAGTCGCTCTCATAGGCCTATGTGCCAGTGTCCATGGACTCTTCTCATCAGACCTGTGCCAATGTTTGCAGAATTCAAGGCACTTTTCTAGCCCAGAATCTCGGCCTCAGCCAAAAACTTGTTACAAATTCTGGAATCCATCAAAGACATGATGACAAGACTAACAAATCAAAATCAACCTCAGGACTAGGCCTGAGCATCCCAGCTGGGACTGACATTCTGTCAAACACTTGGCATCAATGCAACCTACAGGTCTAGGATATAAGATAGAGCATGAATGCCTGAAATCACTTATGAAACATAACAAGAAGGATTGCCACCTTCTCCATTGAATTGTTATAACATCAATTAGGTCTTGCATCCATGATCTTAATATTCACTAGTAAATACATGAAATAATCATGACATGAACTAGTCACATAACCATGCTTATTGATCCGAATGGAAAATGGCATCAACCCATGGTACTCATCCACCCATAGTATTCATCGACCCATGGAATTTACCCATGGTATTGTAAATGGCATCCGCCCGTGGTATGATAAAATCCACCCATGGTATTCATTCACCCATGGAATTGACTCGTGGTATTGTAATTGAAAAATACTACAAGTAACAAGTCACATTTTGTAAAAGGACAGATTGTCCGCCACAATGTAGCCTTTACAGTTCAGAGGCATGTAGCCACCACATCTCTTCTCAGAGATAAGCTATCATTACCCTAGCTGGTTTATTTCCACTTGGGTTTTAATAAAAAGTTTCTTTGTGGTTTTGTTTATTGGGCATTCTCCTATTTTTCTTTTGGCAATTTCAAGTTTTCAGATCTTGGGGGTCTCTACCCCAAGATCCATTTCAAGTTTTCAGATCTTGGGGGCCTTTCCCCCAAGATCCATTGCAAGTTTTCAGATCTTGGGGGTCTCTCCTCCCAAGATCCATTTCAATATTTTAGATCTTGGGGGCCTCCCCCCAAGATCCGGATCACTTATAACCAACATTAAACCGTATAAATACCAAAGATATGACAACCATTAAGTCCATATAAATAAGTGCAAAATTATTAGAACTTAGCTTTCATTAATCATAGGCAAATCTAACCAGGTTTGGGACTTCCACGTACCACCAACTGTAGTCATGGTTGAACCAAATATTTCTTTCAACCAATCACCCTCGGGTCATATTCCAAGCATGAATGTGTGATCTCATAGGAAACAAATCCAAAAAAACAAAGGGAATCCAGAGGCTAAACCACCTCCACCCTCATCGAACTGTGATCACACCAAAATCGGTGCTTTGATCACAACCAAACCAAACTTGGAATGCCATCCGAAATCCATCACTATCCTTGAGAAATTTTTTGTCTCCTTGTTTCACAGGCTTTACTGCAATCCAATCCTGGATTACTAGGCCCTAAACCGAGACCAGTCTCTCGGGCTTTACCGTAATCCAAACCTGAATCGCTAGACCCTAAATTGAGACTCCTCCCTTAGGCTTTACTGTGTATCCCGCCAAAATCATTTAAGGGATTCCTAGGCCTTTGGGAATGAAACTCTGTCCTAGATTCTGAAATCCATCCAGCAAACCAAAACTCAAAACCAAAATAAACATGCCAACATACCATGGCATCTGGAAAAAGGCAAGGCTAGGCTGAAAACCACTATCATAACCTAGCAAAACCATGCCACCGACAAAAAGAGAACCATACACCAACATGCAAAGCCATGCATGTTCAAACTAGCTAGGAAATCACACACGAAAAAGGTTGTGTGCAAGTATTCCTGCTAAAGCTACTTGATCCTACTTTTCCTTCCTTGATCCTTGCTTTCCTTCCTTTTCATTTTCTTGCTTTTCCTTCCTTGCTCCAAAACTAGAGTGCTCCAAGGAAACTCTAAGTGACCAAGAGTGAGAGAGAGAAATAGAGGATAATGAGAGAGCTCCAAACTTGAACTAACAAAGAGCCTAACACTAACTAAGCTTACCAACTGATCCTCAAAATCCTTTTTATTGATGAGGCCTCTAATTTCTTCATTTTCCATTATTTTCCTTCAATTTCCTCCTCACATGCAACATGTGACCTTTCACCTTACTTTTCTCCTAATTTCCTTCATTTTCATAAATAAATGTGCCAAAAATGCCTTTTTGTCTTTTAAAGCCTTAGCCTTAGCCTTTGCCAATTTTCCTTAGCCAAACACACACCCAATGATTCCCACTAGGATATCTTTGCCCAACATTCAACTTGGAATAAGCGTCCCTTACTCGTGGTCTTATTTTACCTTTATTTACTTTTATTACATGGAATTTTCACCAGGGTTGTTACAAGGTACCAAACAAGGATTGGTAACTAGGCAGGATGGACAAGCCACCATATAAATGCACCTCTGATGTGGTTACAAACATGGATGAGGTTGCAACTTGGCTTGTCTTGGCCATGTTAGAAGATACAGGTTAGGAAACAAAAACAAAATCAATCATGGTTAATCCTAAAGACGATTGCCAAGAGGAACTCAGAGGTGAGTTAAAAGGAAAAGAATCGGATAAAGGAGGCTGAAATGGAGTATGAGGAGACAAAAAAGGATGCATTTGATAAAAATGAGTCCTTTCTTGAATAGGAGAGGAGGGTTTAGGCTCTTCTTGTGGAATCCCTTCGATACTCACAAGACCAGGTGGAAGGGGTTCATCGTCGAGTCCAAGATATATAATTTGGGGTTGTCTTAGATAGTGGAAGGGAATGAGAAGGTCTTGAAGTGACAGGGGAAGATGACTAAGGTACCTCAGGTTGTATAGCCTCGGGTTGAGTTGTCTCTGACTTGGGAAAGTTAGGTTCAATAACCTCAGGTAAAGATATTTTAGGTGCTTCGATATCAACTCACCAGCAGATGGAGAGGTAATCTTGGGCTTCGTACTTGCGGGAAAAAATTATTATGGTGGATCTATCTTAGATGGAGGACCAACAATAGTAGCCCCTAAAGTATTGGATTCGGTAGTTTGCGTTTTCTTATGTTTTTTCCAATGATCAAGAGTTTCCTCTAGTGGAAGAGGAGGCTTATTTTGCATTCTACGCGAACAACGTGGTAAAGGGTCTTGTTCTTCCATGGTGGATTAATAAATCTTTTACGATTAACACAAAAAATAAATCAAAGAGGGTAAACTAGGCATAAAGGTTTACTAAGCAACTATGAACTACAATATAAAATCTTGGAAAACCAAGGATTTACATACGAGCAAGCAATCTCCTGAAATTGTGTGTTTAGTGTATCATAGTGTACAAAGCGGCGAGGATAGAAACCTATGGTGGACTTCCAAAATATACTCAACGGTACGTGGAAGTGCAGCCTGTGCTAGTGTTGTCTATTGCATAATCGTATGATGAGAGTGCTCCCATAAAATTTTCATGCGTGGAGCACCATCCAGTATACTCAGAGGTACGTGGAGAACAACCCGATACACTTTTTTTTTTTGGAACAGGATGTCACCCTCGGAATGCAACGCTAGCAAAAATGATAACTCCTATGTTTAAAGACGTCAGAACACGTCTCTAACCTAGACCTCTAGATGTTTGTGTTAATGTTACAAATGCTCCTTACGTTGATTCAATAAATTTTAACATTTATCTTGATTTAAGTTTCAATTTTCAAGGATCACCATGAATTTCACATAAATATGCTTAGATGCAAACTAGCATGATGAAATGAAACTTTTCATTTCAATGAAAATCTATATATGGGAGTGAAGAGAACAAAGAATATGCAGCATACAAGATGCAACAAACAAAATTTGTCAAGCATTTCCCTAATGCAACTATTTCTAACTAAAATTTTCACTCACAAAATCCTAGATGCAATGCATAATGCATAAAAAATTTAGATGAAAACTAAGATATTCGCCTAATCACTGATAAAAAACACTTTTCAGAACAATGACTAAAACACCAGTTCCTTCAAGCAATCCAATGATCAAACAATCGGTTTGCTAATGACCTAATGGCAAGAAGAAAGTAAAACCCAAAAAAAAACTTATCAAAGGCAGTCAAAACCAAAATCAAACTAGATGAAGGCTTCTTAGAGGGGTAAACACACTCAAGGACACAAGGAGGACCAACTGGAATCAAGTCAATCAAAAAGAAAAGCATCAAAAGGCATTTTTTACATGAAATAGGGGTAGCACAAGTTCAAAGAGGCTACCAATGCTCTACAACATAGGTTCAGAGGAGGAAAGGGTGCTCTACAACGCTCTATCAGTGGATGAAGGGGTGTGCTGATCAGGGAAAAGGATTTTCCGTCACCACAAGTAAAATGCAGCTTAATGAAGGGTCTTCCTAGGGTCAATTCAAGCTAAGTGAGACACTGGAGGTCTTGCGAAGAGGTGTAACAAGGGAAAAGTGAAGGAAACCACTAAGGGAATGAATCGATCCCCAATGGAGTCGCCAATTTGTTATATGAAATCTACGACTGCAAACATAAGTATCTTCCCTATACCTAGTGGCCTGGTCTAAAACAACATAAATTAAGTACTATAAAGTTTTCCTTAGAAGAATTGGAACGTGGACAGATGCTTACTTGTGATCCGTCGTAAGCTCTCTCTCCTCTTGGCTTGTCATCTCCAACTGTAGCTCCAAATGTTATGATTAGAACCTACACAAACAAACAACACAAGCCAAAGATATATGGCATCTACATAGCATTACCCACTCTTTGTATTCAATGGATCAAAATATACTCTTTGTATTAAAATGGAAGGGAGAGATTTTACAACCAAAAGTGGAAGTTGATCTTGTAGATAACCTCCCAAGTTGACTTGTCCTTCCTTGCCACAATATACACCTCAAAGCCACCCTAATGCATAGGAATGATGTCTCTCTTATGATCAAAGCAACAACATAAGGGTATGATTAATCTCCAAAAGCCAACCTCTAGCTTGTGGATGGCAATAAATATATAGGAGATGATGGTAGTTTATGAATTCTTATCCATTTACCAATCTAGGCTTGAGATCCACTATTGATGAGAGGATGAGCTCAGGGGATAAGAGGTGAAAACTCCAAGGTAGGGGAGATGGGATTCGAAGTTCTTATCCAAGGTAAATGGTTCTAACAACTCCTAGAAGCTTCCGGATCCTTTTTATTTTTCCCGAATTTTCTTGATCAACGCACCCCAAACAAGGGCAAGCCTGCCTTGATCATAACAAGTACAAAACTTAGCAACATGCCACTCAAAGTAGGTCCCTAAAGGGCCAAGGTGTGTTGGGCCTTAAAAGCATTGAAATGAAGCAGTGAAGGTTAGAAACTCAGGGATTTGAGAGAGTCATGCTTAGGGATTTGTGTAGGGATGATGGCAAGGTGTTCATGGATGTTGATGGATCCAATTTGTAGGCCTATTGACTATATGTGACAAAATGTCATATAACAACAAGGTTAAATAAAGCCCACACAAATCTTTGCAATAGGTTTGATGCCCATTCAACAATTATGAAGGAAATATGAGGGAAAATCAATATAATAACACTCTCCACCCCTTCAAAATGCATATAAAACACACTTTTGACACCTAAGCAAATCACAAAAACAACCATACTTAGTGGAAACCTTGTAATTTTGACTTCTTTGAAAACATAATAGATTCACATTGTTGATTGAAGTCAATGTGCAATGGATGAATATTTTTTCACTAGAGTTACTTACACCCCATGCAATCCATGATGTCATCTTCATTACAAACCTCTGGTAATTTATTCTTGAGATCACTAAGAGCATCAAAAGGGCTATTCATTATAATAGGATGGCACAACAACAACCACTCGAAAAAAGCAAATTATTGTAGTTGTTTTGGTTGTTTTGGTTGTCCATCAACATCAACAATTCTTTCCTTACCAAAGGAATGTAGTAATAACAAATCAGAACAACTTATACAACTTCTAGTTCCTTACTATACCATACAACTAGGGCCTTCAGGGCTTGCATTTTAGTCATTACATAACCTTTTATCTTTCATACCACTTGAGACAAACCACTTTTGTTACCATTTATTTATTGGGAAGCATTACACATGGGGGAGTCTATGTGAGTTGTGCAAGTAGAGGATTGAGATGAGACATCAATCAATGATCATGAATATGGTGATATGACTTTATCACTAGAAACAAGTGTTGGGAAAATTGATATATCTAGCTTGTTGCATGTGAAATATATCTCCCAATTAGATGAGAATACCTCAAGGTCCGTTGAGATGTTAACCTTAATGAAAACTTAACATTTAGGTCTAAAGTTGAAGAGCCTTTTTGGTTCATGGCATTTGAAACTCCCTAAGAAGATAAGATGGACTCTAGTGCTATCCATGATTGCATTAGGAGACTAAGAAATTCTACATGTACATGGAAACATTTTAGTGATTTTATAAACTTAGAAGTTAGTATACCAAGTAAAAAACACAACTATCATATTCTTAAAAACTTTGTTCATGTTATAGGTGTGACCATAAAACCAACTTCATGATTCCCGCACTTCCTTACTCCATCATCAAATAATTACCTTAAGTAGAACCTTGCCGATAAAGCATGTGCTGACAGTGCTGGACCCGCCAACATTCAGGGGATCACCCTAGTATGAAGTCCCAACTAGATCTCACACAGTTTGGTGTGGGAGTCCCATCCGGTATGATGGCCTGGTTGCCATTCTCTTAAGGATTTGCCTCAACACTTGCTTGTTAGCACAAGAGAGTGATCTTCTTTGTCTTTGGGATGTGAGGTTCGCGTGCCTGGTGAGTGTAAGTGTACTTATGTCAATGGTTCTTTCACTATGAGGGGAAGAGAGTGAAGGTGAGTTCTAGGTTGAAAGGGATCAGTCCCAACTCAGCTAGGAACACACAACACAAAAGGACATGCACAGCTTCTGGCAGAGCAGTCCACTCGGATGCGTCTTTCACAACATACAAGGTAAGATAACACGTACAACACTCATGGATCAGTCTGAGACGAGTGTGATGATTGTTACAACAAGGTTCATGTGAAAGGTCTTTCTGATGTCCGATAGAGTAGTCGACACGGAAGAGACAAAATTAACATCATATACAACACATTTCCATTAATAGATGATGCATTACAACAAATGAATCAGTTGAGATGTATAACGCATAGTTAAAGCAACATGCATTACAAGTGTTAAAGATCAGTCTTATAACAAATACAATACATGTGTGAAAACATGATACCCTGTTAACATGATTCTGAATTAAGCGAAATTTCCAAGACACATCATTACACCATACATCACTAACCCCATCAGCAGGGCATTGGAGCCACTACTTACTCCTCAAAGAAAAGATTACAGACTCTCTTGGCTATGTGGGAGGAGCTGAGGTGAAAATTCCTTTCGTGTACAAATGAAGGGGTATTTATAGCCAAGGATGAAACTAACCCTTGTGGCTGTTCGACTACCCTCATGACCGTTCGACTTCCATGACTTTCTGACTTACATGACTCGATGTTCAATAAGTGGGTCTCTTGGACTTCCACGTGACATCACATTGATTGAAAACAAGCCCATAGTGGAGATGTGGGAAACATGACTCATGACTTAACTCGACATGACTTGACAAGACAATGCTGGTACATTTGTGATGTTGCTGGAGTGCATGTCGATCTACAATTTTGCTAAGTGATGGATGTATTCATGGTGTATCGTAGCTTCACCTCTGCTTGGAAAAGTGCGCAGAGTCTTCGATGTTCCCTGGTTTTCATGATGAAGCTCTAGCATGTTGTTCCTTGCTTTCATGTTGGAAGGCTTGACAGGGTCACTTGTTCACGAAGTTGCATGTTCATCCGCTTTGCATGCTTTGTTCGTTCGTCCGCTTGGTGAAACTATCCATCTACATGTGCTCCCTTTGTTCATCTCATTCGAAGTCTTGACATGTTTGTTGGTGTACCTGTACATGCAGTCACTCATGATGAGACGACATCAAATCTAAAACCTCCTAATCTACCATGAACATGATCATTTGGATGCGGGTGACACAGAGAGGCAGTAGGGCTGTGATGCAGGATGATGGCTCCGGGCAACTGCTGATGAAAACTGTGCAAGAGTCACTGAGGGATGGAGACATAAAATCTGAGTCGACAGTGACTGTCTGCAAGGTTTGGCTCAGTTGGAAGGCAAATTTGCACAAATTTTGGGAGGGACAGTCCGGGCTGCAGGAGGACAGGGCAAGCATGCTCTGCACATTTTCCAGAATGAACAGTCAGCGAGGGCTAGATAGCCAAATTTGCATCATTTTCCAAAGTAATGGGTCGGGCTGCATGAAGGGTCAACAGGCATGGATTACGCAATTTTTCTGGTGAACTGCCTGGGAGACTGGCAACTAGAATTGTGCAATTCCCAAAGGGAATTTCTAGTTGGCTACTAGGGTCACTCGCAGCCAGAACTGCACAATTCTCAAAGGGAACTACCAGTTGGCTGCCGGGGTCACTAGCAACCAGAGCTGCGCAATTCCCAGAGGGTACTACTAGTTGGCTGCTGGGGTCACTGGCAGTCAAAACTGTGCAATTCCTAAAGGGAACTGCCAGTTGGCTACTCAGTCACTAGCAGCAGAAACTGCACAATTCCTGGAGGGAACAGGCAGTCTACTGTTGGGAGCTGCTAGCTGGGAAAAATGCACTAAGGCTCGGAGGTTGGCCTGCTGATCATCTCTGCGCAATTTCTGAGCTGAGCTGACTGATGGGCAATGAGAGGCCTACTCATGAGCACTGCACAATTTCTGAGATGAACAACTGGTCAGCTATCCGGGTGGCCAGCATGAGTGTTATTTGAGTTACTTGTGGGCAGCACAACTTGAAATAACTAGCTTGGTGTTTCTGCGTTGTTCTAGTTGACAATTGATCAAGTCGAAAGCAGGGTGATGGTCCAGCTGTCAGTGAGGGGTCTGGTCGTCAGAACTTCAACAAAAATGACTAAGTGTGTGAACAGTCGAAAGATGCATATGTGATCAAACAGACACACATTCGCATGACTTGACGACGAACCGACCAAACCATCCAAACACACATGTTCAACATGACTGAACGACGGTGCAAGTGACAAGTGCGAAACTCGTGATTGATCATTCATGATTGAGACGATGCTTGCACGAGAATGAATGTGACTTCATGTGTGAGTGCGACAGATGCTTTGATGGAGAACACAACAAACACATATGAAGCAAAGGTTTTGAGCATAACCAGAACATGGTTGCAAGCATGACTTAGACATCAACATGCAGAGACTTGAGTGTAATAGACAAGCAAGGCAAATGTAAAGACCCACATGAGCTCACAGAGTGAATCCGAGTGTGTGCAGTCATCAAGTGAAACTCTTCACAGGAGGCTCTGAAATTGGTGCAAGCCAAAATTTTGGAGGGTGGTTGTAGCTTCTATAACACTTGGCGACACGCTAGTAGAACTCCAGCTTCTCTGTTTCAGTGCATTGCTAGCACAGGGCCTTGGTCCTTTGGGAAGTATTGAATCGATGTGCAGGTTACTTCAGTTTCCCCACTTACCCCATGGACATACATGGTTCACCCTTTTCCAACTCAGTCAAATACAAAAAGTTCAGCTTAGATCTCAGCGTTTCGAATCCGAGAAGGGTAGTTTAGCTCACGAGTTGAAGATTTTCAAAGTATAAGTTGTCATCTCTGGTGTTGCTCTACTGCCAGTAGGCCTAGACAGTACCCTGGCGGCGTCATGCAGGAACACACGCATTGCTCCACTACCAGCGAGCCTAGTCAGTACCCCGATGGAGTTACATGCTTCACCTCTTTGCGCAAGAAGCCTTTCTCTTCTTTTTCCTTTGTATTTTTTAAGAGAACTGTGCATATGCACTTATTTATTTTTGGGGAAGAAGAGGGATCTTGACTTGTTGATAGCAGAAGAGGTTATTCCTTCAGAGAAGCATGTAATACCTTTGACATAGGTTTGCTCGTTTATATTGTTCCCCTTCTCCATTTCTACTAGTTGGATTAACTTAAACACACATAGTAGAAAGCTGAGTACATGTATGGGGCTTCCCAGTGTGGACACAGGTTCATGGTTGGACCAAGGCTTGTCTTACAGATGGTTCATATTTTCCATCAAGACTTCATCGACCGAAGGTTGTAAACAAGCACAAAGAAAACAGACCTAAGACTGGCCAAGTGCTACAGTGTCACAAGTCTCTTCAAATTTCAGCCACATACTCTATTCAAAAGCTAAAACGTAGTAGTTGGCAACGCTTATTTTCGGAAACAAAAATAGTAATATATCAAACAAACAAAATGCTCGTGAACAAAAATAGTAAGTAGGATAAAACAAAGCAAAAGCAAAGATAATAAGAAAAATAAACCAAATGAAACAACAAGCAGCAAGCAGACTATGTACATGGCATGGGTACGACCCAACCTACTGAACTAATGTTTGAGGACTTGGCCATTGACAGGAAGATTATCAATCTTCTTGTCAAGTGATTGCAAATGATACGTGTATGAGCCAAGTTTCTCGTCGACTAGTGTCGGTCCATCGGGCTCCACTACCGAAACCTGGTGGCATCCCAGAAGACCTTCAAGTGAAGACAACAACATTGTTTCAGGTAATGTGTGCAACATGGGCTCAGGTGATGGCACGGGGTAGTTGTTTTTACTCCGGGAAGGGTTAAAGTTTATGAAGTCAATGTATGAGTGGATCTTCCCAGACTTCTTATGTGCATGATTTAGATCAGAAAACCAAGTATGACGACGAACTTTGCAAGCAATCCAACCACTTAAAATGTTAGTCAATCTATTTGGTGAAAGAAGTACAAACAACATGTATGTGTTACCTATTCTTTGTTGTAATGGCTTGTCTTCTCCTTTTCCTGGAATCTCATGTTGGATTGTTCACATGTAGTGGGTACTTAGGTCATCATCAACTCGTGCAAGCCCGTCCTGGTACTGTTCGATCAAGCGGTCAACAGTTGGTCATTGTTGCAGTGTGTAACTTGTACCGAGATTAGCCATATTCGGATCACAATGGATTCCCAAGTTTCTCTGTTCATTCATGGTGTTGGTCATTCATGTGTTCAGCATGAGTGCTTCAGCATCATTGTTTGTGACTCTGAACTTCAAACAGCTTGAAGTCATGCATTTTTTATTGTTTTGGATGACTAAGATGTGCCCGGTGCTTGAGTCATCATGTGTTCCTGATTTGTCAAGACTCATGGTCCACAACTTCTCTGTACATGGACCATTTGGTGTGCTGGTACTTCTGCTACTACCATTGTTGCTACTACTTCTACTAACAGAAAAACAAATTGTACAAGTTTCATTATCATCAGTTGGGCAAGGAAGGAGTCCCAATTTCTTGTTTGATGATGTTGAAGTAGGCCGTGCAAGATAACACTCCAATGTCTTTTCCAGGAGGTAGTTGCCAAACATGAGTTCTACAAAGGCCAATGGTTTGTTCTCGCCGTCAAGGGGAGTGACATTATGTTTCATATACCTCTCAGATAACATCCATATTTGGTTGCATTTGCCCTTGTACGGAAGCCACAGGTGAGACCAGTTTGTAGCAATGTATCCATCTAGGTTGCTGGACCAATCTCTGCTGAGCAGTATACCATATGCTTCTAGTATGTGCACAACAACTATGTTGATGCACTGGTGGACTCGACTATCATGGGATAGTCGAATGATCACGTCTCATAGTTCACCAATGGCTGGTATTGATGTTCTATCAAGTTGGATGATTCTTGTGAACATTTTGCTCCATCATGCATTGATATTCTTAGCGATGGAGAGAGGCATGACATTGGCTGTCACGCCAGAATCAACCAAGCAGTTGTGGACATTGTAGTTGAAAACTTCAAATGAAAGCAGGAATGGGGGCAACCCGTGTTTGCTTCTTCCATCTGGAATGTATTGAGCATAGTGGATAGTGATCCGGGAGGTGTGCATGCTCCCTTGTTGGTAGAGGTCATGTTGTCTGTTTCAATTTGTCCCAATGTGCGCAACAGGATATCTCGCTGACTCTGGACTTTAGCTAACTTGAACAAACTGATGTTCACTCAAGTTTTCTTCATGTCATCAACTATGTTGTAATCCAAAGGTGGTAGACTCAACGAGGTGTCCAGGGTGGAATGGATGCTCGTGCTGTCCGGCGGATTTTTCTGCAACTTGCTACTCACGGATGTGTTCTTATCCACCGTTGTCTTCCCGAACTTGATTTGTGTTTGTTGCTTTGAGGTAGCTAGTGGATCAACCTTCTTTATCAGTCATCTCATTTTCTCTTGCATCTCCTCAAGTGTAGGGGGATCCCCTTTACTCCTAAGATTGTAACAATCATTTTACTTTGGGGGTTGCTTCTCGGTGATCGTCTTCGAGACTATTTACGAGCACTGATGTGTGTTCACCACATGCCTAGAACTTGGTGCTTCATCAGGTGCAACCTCTTCATTATCATCGGTGTCTTCCGGTTACTCCTGTATGTCGCAATCCGCATCGAGTGTATGAGTATAGACAAAGATAACAACTCACTTCCAATCTGAACAAGAGTTTTCGGGATGACATTCTTCATGGAAGGAACAATACTTAGGATCAGCGCATTGAGCAAGTTGGAACATAGGCTTCTGCGCAAGTTTGGAACCGAACCGGTTGCTACTTGATGAGCCAGTTGATGAACTGCTTGCCTGTCTCTGTCTGGGTGGATGACTGTTCACAAATGTGTCTGTCTTTCTTTGCTTGAGTTCGAACATTTCGGTGGTCAAGTTCTTGACAAGGCAAGTGAGGGTTTCAATATCAGTTGCTTCCTTGTCCTTACCCTTGCCCATCGTTACTTAGGGCTTTCTGCTCGCATCCTTGGATTCTTTCGTTGATTCGTCATCCTTGATGACTCCAATGGCGCGCAAGTCTTTCTCAACAACAATAACCTCTTCGCAGCTTTCTAACAGTGTTGGCTTCACAACTCGCTTGACAAACTGCGCAATGGTGGTTGGCAGTGCAGATGTGTAATAGTCGACAGTGATGGAGTCATGAGGTTTGGTGTTTGCTGCGAACATGTTCAAGATACGCGTAAACCTTTGATTGAAATCTTTCACTTTCTCTTTTCCCTCCATCTTGAGGCTTCCCAATTCTTTGAGTAGCATGGTTGGGGTCTTGTCATCAACAAACTTTTCAAGGAACATATGTTTGAAAGAACCCCAGTTTTGTATGGAGTTGGGTGGAAGGCTGTGATACCAAGCAACTGCTCGACCGTACAAGGTACATGGAAACAATCTACATGCTACGTTGTCATAGCGTGCCTCAAGGGTCTGTAGCTGTAGGTAGAAGTTGTCTAAGTGGTCTTCTGCCTTCACCGCGCTGTCAAGGTTAAAATTGATGTTCATTCTCTCTGCTCGCTTCGGAATCCTGTGCAGAACATCTGGGTGAGCCAATGGTCCCTAAGTCATCCATTCAAGATTTAGGTCAGCCATCTCTTCATCTTCTTCGTCCTCTTCATCTTCCTCCTCTCTATTTGAGTCTGATGGTTTCAGATCTGAGTCTGTCGATTCGTCTCTGCCTCCACCTCCTCCACTGACTTCCCCTCCGTCTCCTACACTGGAGTTCGATCCCAAGACCACAAGAGTGCCTTGTTCGTCTTCAAAGAAAATTAGAGGTTCCTCTCCATCTTCAATAGCTTCTTCCAAACCTTCAAGACTCGCAAGGATTGCTTCTTCCACTGATGATACAACCACTCCGATGGGAGTAGCCTTTGGCTTCTTAGATGCGTGTGGAAGATATTGTACGCCTCGGATCAGTCCAACTGCTTTCACGAACTAGCGAGTGATGGGATGGATAGAGCGAAGGTGTTGATATGAAATTTCATGTTCAATTTTGGGAGGTGAGGAGTAACCAACTGCAAATTCATGAGAGAGGTGTTGTGAGTTACCGCCTTGACCAGATGGTTGATGAGTGAGTGTGAGGGGAATTTCAGCTATGTACAACTGGTTGCCCTCCTTATAGCGCCATAAATGTTGACGGTGTTGGACTCGCCAAGATTCAGGGGATCACCTCGATGTGAAGTCCCAACTAGACCTCACATCGTTTGGTGTGGGAGTCCCATCTAGTATGATGGCCCGATTGACATTGCCTTAAGGATTTGCCTCAACTCTTGCTTGTCAGCACAGGAGAGTGATTTGCTCTGTCTTTGGGAAGTGAGGTTCACATGCCTAGTGAGTGTAAGTGTACGTGTGTCAATGGTTCTTTCACTGTGAGGGGAGGAGAGTGAAGGTGAGTTACAGGTTGAAAGGGATTATTCCCAACTCAGCTAGGAACACACAACACAAAAGGACATGCACAGCTTTCGGCGGAGCAGTCCACTCGTATGCGACTATCACAACATACAAGGTAAGATAACGTGTAAAACACTCATGGATTAGTCTAAGACGAGTGCGACAATTGTTACAACAAGGTTCATGTGAAAGGTCTATCTAATGTCCGACAGAGAAATCGACACGGACGAGACAACATTAACAACATATACAACACATTTCCATTAATAGATGATGGATTACAACAAATGAATCAGTTTAGATGTAGAACACATGGTTAAAGCAACATGATTTACAAGTGTTAAAGATAAATCTTACAACAAATACAATACATGTGTGAAAACATGTTGGCCTGTTAACAGGCTTCTAAATTAATCGAAATTTCCAAGACACATCATTACACCATACATCACTAACCCCGTCAGTGGGGCATTGGAGCCACTACTTACTCCTCGAAGAAAATATTACTGACTCTCTTGGCTATGTGGGAGGAGCTGAGGTGAAAATACCTTTCATGTAAAAATGAGGGGGTATTTATAGCCAAGGGTGAAACTGACCCTTGTGGCTGTTCGACTACCCTCATGACTATTCGACTTCCATGACTTTCCGACTTACATGACTCTATGTTCAACAAGTGGGTCTCTTAGACTTCCATGTTACATCACATTGATTGAAAACAAGCCCATAGTGGAGATGTGGGCAACATGACTCATGACTTGACTCGACATGACTTGACTAGACAATGCTAGTACATTCGTGCTGTTGTTGGAGTGCATGTTGAGCTATAGTGTTGCTAAATGATGGATGTCTTCATGGTGTATCATAGCTTCACCTCCGCATGGAGAAGTGTGCAGAGTCTTCGATGGTCCTTGGTTCTCTTGATGAAGCTCAAGCATGTTGCTCCTTGCTTTCATAGTGGAAGGCTTGACAGGCTCACTTGTTCGCGAAGGTGCATGTTCGTCGTGTTCATCCGCTTCGCATGCTTCATTTGTTTGTCCGCTTGGTGAACCTGTCCATCTACATGTGCTCCCTTCATTCATCCTGTTCATTGTCTTGACATGTTTGTTGGTGTACCTGTACCTGCAGTCACTCATGACGAGATGACATCAAATCCAAAACCTTCTAGTCGACCATGAACATGATCATTCAGATGTGAGTGACCGGGAGAGGTAGTAGGGCTATGATGTGAGATGATGGCTTCGGGCAAATATTGATGAAAACTGCGCAAGAGTCACTAAGGGATGGAGACAGACAATTTGAGTTGATAATGATTGTCTGTAAGATCTAGCTCGGTTGGGAGGCAAATTTGCACAAATTTCGGGAGGGACAGTATAGACTGCAGGAGGGCAGAGTAGGCATGCTCTGCGCATTTTCCAAAACGAATAATCAGCAAGGGCTAGACAACCAATTTTGTGCAATTTTCCAGAGGAACGGGCCGGGCTGCATGAAGGGTCAGCAAGCAAGAATTGCACAATTTTTCTGGGGAATTTCCCGGGAGACTGGCAGCCAAAACTGCGCAATTCCTATAGGGCACTGCTAGTTGGCTGTTGGGGTCACTGGCAGCCAAAACTATGCAATTCCCAGAGGGAACTGCCAGTTGGCTGCTGGGGTCACTGGCAGCCAGAACTGTGGAATTCTTAGGGGGAACTGCTAGTTGGCTGCTCATTCACTGGCAGCAAAAACTGCGCAATTCCTGGAGGGAACATGCAATCTGTTGTTAGGAGCTGTTGGCTGGGAAAAATGCACTAAGGCTAGGAGGTCGGCCTGCTGATCATATCTGTGCAATTTCTGAGCTGAGCTCACTGATGGGCAGTGGGAGGCCTGCTCATGAGCATTGTGCAATTTCTGAGATGAACAACTGGTCAGTTGTCCGGGTGACTAGCATGAGTGTTACTTGAGTTGCTTGCGGGCATCGTAACTTGAAAGAACTAGCTTGGTGTTTCTGCGTTGTTCTGGTTGACAGTCGATCAAGTCGAAAACGGGGTGATGGTTCGGCTATTAGTGAGGAGTTTGGTCGTTAGAACTTCAGAAAAAATGACTAAGTGTGTGAACAGTCGAAAGATGCATAGGTGATCAAACGAACACACACGCGCATGACTTGACGACGAACCAACCAAACCATCCAAACACACATGTTCAACATGACTGAACGACGATGCAAGTGACAAGCGTGAAACTCGTGATTGATTGTTCATGATCGACACGATGCTTGCGCGACAATGAACGTGACTTCGTGTGTGAGTGCGACAAATGATTTCATGGTGAACACACCAAACACATATGAAGCAAAGATTCTGAGCATAACCAGAACATGGTTGCAAGCATGACTTAGACATCAACATGCAGAGACTTGAGTACATTAGACAAGCAAGGTGAATGTAAAGACCCACACGAGCTCACAGAGTGAACCCGGGTGTGTGCAGTCATCAAGCGAAACTCTTCGCGGGAGGCTCCGAAATTGGTGCAAGTCAGAATTTTGGAGGGTGGTTGTAGCTGCTACAACAACATGTTAAGATGGCACTTGCTTATAATAGTTTATGTAAACAAACATTTTTAGAATTAGAAAATTCAAAATCAAGGAAAGAGTACCACCTCATGATACACCTTCATAACAAATATTCAAGGGTTCTGAGATGCCATCTCTATTCTCTTGATTAGTTTTAGCTCTTGCAAGGACAATGTTGTTTTTGGGTAAATGGGCTCCATAATATCCGCAACTACCTCATGAGAGAGTGTCACAACATAATAGTGCGTGGAATTCAACGGGAAAAGATCAGGCTAGTCAATGAGGGCATGGAAAAATTCTGGTCCTTTAGACCATAGCTTGAAATGCTAGCTCTCTCCCTCCCTTAAAATATTATTTTCCATAATAAACCTTAATCATCACAATTTGAACCATAAGGTAAATATCATTTTTATTTTTGTCATTGCAACTTGATGTAGTTTTTGTACCTAATTTGGTTAATGAGGAATCAAAGGACATAAAATTCTATTTGAGCAGTTGGCAATTTAGTTTCAATTTTAAAAGGATAAATAAATTGCTTTACTTCCTTTCTTTCTTCATCACTTACATTTTTTAAATGGGTTAGTCGTCCATACACTAGTTAATAAATAAGATAAAATTAAATACCCAAATATATGATCATTAACAATATTAATCCTTAATGGACTTATTGAGCCTTACCTCTTCTTCTTCTATTTTACTTGATTTTGTCAAAAAACTATGTTGTGTCTCCATCTACCTAAACTAGTCATCTTAGCTTGTCTTTGTTCAAAGGGAGTTGACTTGTTACCCTAAGAGATATTCTATACCACTTTCCTGTCCCTCTCTAAGGATTCATTGGTCTCTCAGGCTAAAATGAAGTCTTCCTACCTCTTTCTTTTAGGTGGATGTACTTATTTATTACTTGGGTTTCCTAAGCATACCTACAAAAACCTTTTATATATAATTCACATGGTTCATTGTGCACTTATGTAGAGTACAATGAATAGGAATGAATGGTTTATTTCTCAATGAGAGTTTTTAGTTTTGACATAAAATCCTCAGGGCAAGATCTAACCACATTACTACCTTAGGGCTAATCACCTCAAACTTATAGTCTTTGTTTGGGCTATGGCACAAAATATCTTGCAATTAGAATGCAATAAGGAGATCAATAAAGCAACATGGGATTTTCCCAACATCCACCTTAGATCATAATGAACCTTATTAACAATTTTATCTTAGCTTCAAATATTAGGAGTGGTCCAAATGGGAGTGTGCTAAAGAAATGATCAAGATCACAACAACCACTTTGACAATTTCAATTTACATAGACTATGTTGAATAAATTATGAGAAGACACATTATTCAGTTGGTTCAAACATAGATGAATTCAATCGATGAATATACATACATTGCCGTAAAAATCTGGACAATAAAAGCATCACAATTCTCATTAATTAAATAAACATATACATGAGAAATGAAAGAGATGAAGCTTCTAAGAAACCAACCATTCACCTTATTTACAATCTTAGGGCAATCAATGCTTAGTAGGGGATAAGATGAAACACATTTTCTTCTATGTTCTTATCCTAAAGTGCATGTGTATAGAATTCCAAAAGAGGATGAGACATAGGAGAAAGCAATATGTTGTGATTCTGGGTCTCCTTGTGTATAACATATTTAATTGGCAAAAACAATTGAACATGAACAATATTTTAAGAAATTTAATGTAAAAAACCAAATCCAATAGGAAAAAAGGTTAAACCTACAAAATATATCGCTTGTATTAAATATTTCCAAAAGAGAGAGCAATGTTCATGGATCTATTCAAGAGGGGAACATCTTATGAGTAGAGTTCCAATTATAATAACAACACTTAATAATATATCATAGTATTCTAGTTGTATATATAGCTTCTTAATAGTGAAAACCCTAACTTCTTGTGGTCTCTTCAATAATGGGTACCAAGAAAACCCTTTTTACACATAATTATCTAATGGACCTTGTTCAAATAAGATGCCTCATACCTTAATTAACTAACTATTGAATACCTAATGTAGGGAGGATAGGGTAGGACACTAACATGCCCCCGCCTACTCCCTGCCACCCCAAAAACAATATTGTATTAAAAGCTTGTTGGGTGGAAATTATTGTAAAATTTTAGTTGGTTCTTGAGTAGCATCTTTAACTACATATATTTTTCACTGGAACAAGACTTCTTTAATGCTATGGTGGTACAAATTTATACTTTTGTGGCCAATATTGCATTTACCTAGAGCTAATTGGACCATTCTTTATCAAGTTCTATAAGGCTTGACTAAATACAACAATTTGTTCCCACTACCATCTTTAAACAAAATATGTGAAACATTGTATGGACCTGTTGTGGTAAAAACACAACCCCCCCCGTCCCCGACCCCCCCATTTTTGACTTGTTCACTTCAAATAATGGGGACCATTTCTATAAAAAAAATTGGCTAAACACCTTTTTTTGGATTTTTATTTAGTTGATTGCGCTATGCTTTTGGTAATTTCTTGTTTTCTTTGGATTCTTGTTTTGATTGCTTTGTTAGAATCGATTTTTTTATAAGCTTCCCATTGACGTTTGTTTCGCCTCATTTGGTCAACTGGTTTGAAAATGGCACTCCTTTGAAAATCTGATTATTTATGTAACCTGGGTCAAAAATGCTTAAAATGTACAATATTGCATTTTGTAAATAAATTAGTTCAATAATGCATTCATTTCAAATATTAACCCATAGTGAGTTTTTACTAACATTTTTCCATTTTTAGTTATGCGACC
The DNA here is from genome assembly GCA_000404065.3 of Pinus taeda. Lineage (NCBI taxonomy): Eukaryota > Viridiplantae > Streptophyta > Pinopsida > Pinales > Pinaceae > Pinus > Pinus taeda. The sequence goes on along the minus strand of APFE031119529.1, from coordinate 132,670 downwards.
AAATCATTAATTATCGGGATTTAAGAAATTTACTCCAATTTCCAAATCAATTATTAATCTCGAAAACCCATAACATTCAAGTTGTTGTAGTTTATTTTTATTCTTTTTATTTATTTTTCAAGTGGTTGTAGTTTCAATAATTTCACAACTTAACTAAATTTCATTAGAATAAAACCAGAATAAGAAAATTAATATTAAATATTAAATATTAATTAAATTAAATAATATATAATTAATTTAATTTAATTAAAATTTATATATATAAAATATAATAAAAATAAAAATAAAATAATTTTCATCGCATCTGGGTATCGGGTCGGAAGTCTTATTGAACATATTTTAAAAAAACCTCGACACCACACCAGACACCACACCATACCTCCGATCACCGATAAACAAAGTCAAAAAGCATCGCATCGGGGTTTTTCAATGCCAAAGTTTAAAAAACCCGATCGCTGATACCCACATGTCCCCGATCGCCCAATGCATTAAGTCATTTAAGCAAAGTTCTTTTATAAACTTTGTTTTAAGGTTTCAACTCACTCTTACGATGAGTGAGTGAGTAAAGAATGGAATGAAAAGAATAAGTGGAGGGTAGTTTATATTTATTTAAATAATTAATTTTAAATTAATTAATATATGTAATATAATTAATTTAAATAAATTAAATTGTAATTATTATTTAGATTAATATTATATAGTTTGTAATTAGTTAATTATAATAGTTAGCCAGATATTAATTAATAAATAGTTTATTAATAATTAGTATAGTTTATTAATTAGTAATTAAATTAGAATTAATTAGAGACTAATTTAGAATTAGTTTTTAATAACAATATTTTTAGCCCAGCAACAGAATTTCCAGATTCATGCCAGATTTGACCCATCAAATTTGGAGGCTCATAAATTGAGTTATACTTGGTCAAATGAGGTCCAGGACAGCTCATTGGAAAGAGAAAATCAAGGAGAACATTTTTGAGGAGGTTTCATTAACAGATTTGGTCATTTATTGGATAAAAAATCAGGCATAAAATCAAGCTCCGAATTTTAAAAACAAAATCAATTTTCTGAGTTTTATTTTCGTTTGTCCAAGCCTCTTCTAATTGCAGATTCACTCGTTAATGATATCCTTGGCCAATCAAACCATCCCATGCATCAATAGAAAACTTACATTTTATTTTCAATTATTTATTTAAATAGAATTTGATTGGATTTAATTTAAATGCCAGCAATGCCATTTCGATTTTATTGTTGCATTTTAATTCATTTTGATTTCTTCTTGCAGGAAAATAGTGGAAGAGATATGGAGAAAATAATCTCAATCAATAAGAATGCTCCAGCAATTGAAGATTTGAATTTTTTTTGAGCAAATAAAATTGGATTTGACAAATTTGCTTTCAAAAAACTTTCCTCTCAAGAATTCCTTCACAAATAGTATAAGTAATAGATTGCAGAATGTAAACGGGGTTGCTCTCATCTGCAATTCTAGACTTCTAAAAAGCACTACTGTAATGGGAATTTAGAGTTGTAGGAGAGAGGAGAGAAAATCTCAGATCTGAGGATTATTGAGGATTTTTCCTTTGTATCTTGAATTATGTATGAGGGGCAGAGTTTGCACTATTGTGGCTCTAAGTTCTGAAGGCAGAAGTTCAAGCAATGTAAAGCACTGTTGGAGACCGAGATCAGAGAAATGGATGCAATAAATTGGTATTTTTAATACTACTGTTTCAAATATCAGTTTCATTTTTATGGTAACAAGAATGTCTCATTTTATTCATGTTTTTGCACTATTGTCAATATGGGTAATTTGTCTCAATGTTATTATTATATATCTCTGCTCTTATGAATTAATTTCTGATTTCTGAGTAACTATTTACTCAGAAATCTATCTGATTAAAACTAATTTATTGAATGGTAATGTGTTGTGAACTATTTCCACATATTATCGTTTAATTATTGGATTTATTGATTTAATAATCAATACCATTTTTGTGAACTACTTCCTGAAATGTTGTTGGTTTATTATTTCAATTAAAGGTCTCAATAGGATGTGTTTTGGTAACCATAATATAAGTTAATTGAACTACTTCATTAACTTGATATTCATTATAAACAAGACATATTTAAATCTCAATACTTTAATTATCTTGCTCTTAGTTGGGTTAGATTTATATCTGCCTAATTAAGATAGGATTTAGATTAGTCTCTCTTGCTGGCATTATAGAATAAGCTTGCATTTAGAGTAAATTCTACATTCTTTTAAGTCCTCTTCTCAAAGAGGCAAAATTTTAGTTGTGGCTTGGTTGAACCCAAATCAGCTTAAGGGTCATTCTCTTGCCTGATCAGCGAGAAGAAGTGATCTGATATCCCTGTCTATTGGTAGGTAAAGATACATCATAAACCAATAGCAATAGGGAGAAGGTAATTGGACCTAGTTAAACCAGTCGGAGCCACCACACCAAACAGAAAAGGAGCTGCTTTAAGGTCCGGACTGGGTGGTTATCCCCCATTGTTGTTGCAACAATTTTCGAGACATCAACATTTTTGGCGTTAGAAGGAGGGCCTGAGACTTTTTGTCAACTGGAGTCTTTTCAATTTTAATATTTTAATTATTGTGATGGCTCCTCTTAAACTTCCAATTTGGAGTTGTATCCATGGACGTGCATCTTCTAATACTCCACCCGAAGTGGTAAGACTATTGTCTCAGGTAAAATTTAATGGTAAGAGAAATTCTTCTGCTTTTAATCATGTCTTTCAATTTATTCAAAATGTTTCAAATTATGATTTTCAAGGAATTGATGAAGGCACCTTATGCAGAATCTTTACTCTCACATTTGCGGCAAAAGCCAGAAACTGGTGTAAAACTCTTCCAGTTGCTTCAATCCACAGTTGGGATCAATTTGTTACAATTTTCATTTGTAAATTTGACAGCTATAATTATGAACAGGTATGTGAAGAAATTGAATATCTACGAAGGTTTAAAAATGAGTCTCTTATTGATTTTAATATTCGATTTCATTTGAATTGTTTAAGATTTAAAGACGAAGATAAACCTACGAAAGAAGAATCATTAGATTGGTTTGAATATATTTGTTCTCTTCCACCCATTCTCAATCCATATGAAATTAATTCAAGCATTGTTTCATCCCCTCCCAATATAAATGAGAATCCCAATTTGGATGTGCAAATAAATTGCGATGAAGTGGTTTCATAAAGCTTGAAAAATATTTCTAATCAAATGCAAGGAGACAACAACAGCGATTTTGGAGAAAGCACTGCCTTGAGATCTGAAAGCTACTTTGAGGTAAATTCAGAAAATCAGATTAAAAATCAGCAAGTGCAAGCAACAATCAAAGTAAATAATAAAATGCAAACTGCTGTACAAATTTCTGAATTTTTCCATGATGAACAAATGCCGAAATTAGAGCAGCAAAGCAGCATTCTTCAAGAAAACATGAGCACGGAAAAAAATGATCTGCAATCTGAAATTTACAATGAGCATAATGCACAAGAGTTCTCAAATATAGACACATTTAAATACATTGTTTCAGGTTCACATTTTTCCCTCTATCCTAATATTTTTAATGATGGTGATTTTTCCCCTCTTGGTATTAATGACATTTCAGAAAATACAAAGGCTGATATAAATGAATTACCATTAAGTTTTTATCAAGATAGAGAAGCAATTAACAATCATTCTTTTGTCATTAATGAACATGAAATTCTTGTTCCTCCTTGTTTGGATATATTGGATGAGATTGAAGGGAATTCTAGAGAATCTTATGAGGTCATTTATGATAATTACTCTGATATTGAGGATGTTGATTTCAATTTTTCTCAAGAAAATCCTCATGATAAAATTCAAATAACATCTGAGAATGAGGAACGCTTCAATTTAGGAATTATCCCAACTAATCATCATTTTAGAGCAGGAAATTATTTTCATGATTTCACTATTCGGGGAAACATCCCAATTTATGATTCATATCATGATCAAACTCTCATCCCTACTCATAATCATAATTCACAAGTTCGAATTCCAAATTACTCAAATTCCATAATTCTGGCCGATCCTTAAGAAAAAAGAAATTATTTCAAAACGATCCCAATTGTGCTGTGACATTAGTTGTAAAAATAGTGATTTCATTTTATTTTTATTTCCTCACTTATTTTGTATAAAATTATATTTTATTTTAGATTTTATTTTTCAAATTTTTGATACATTACGCTGGCATATTGAGCATTTTACCATCAAACATTCAATTGATACATTGCCCCATTGGAAAATTGAAGTTTTATATTATAATCGAGAGCATCAAAAGCTATTTTAAATTCAATGTCAATTGATGTTCATTTCTTATCAAAAGCTTCTATCTTCTCAAATGCAATATCAACAAGAGAATGTATTTTTAGAAATCTGCCAACAATCCAATTTAATTAATAATTTTCCATTTCGTTTAAAAGATTTCCATCCATTTTTCATTAATTCATTTGAAAAATATTTGGAAACATTTTCTTCAGGGGAGATTGTTAATAATTTAATATTTGTATATAACACTAACTATTTTTTCCAAAGCCCTTTGAATTTAAAACCTCATCTTCACAGTCTAGCCTATTATCTTTTCCTTTGAACATTTCCCAATCCTTAATAGAAATCCATCCAGATTTCTATGATCCAATTGGTATTCAATTGGAAAGGAAATTTCAAGAGAAGGAGATTTTAATTAAGTTTCTAACAATAATTGTAAATTCTACTCACAAATTTAATTTCTTTAGTTCAATTAGAATTGTATTTTTATTACTAGCATTTGAATTGTACATACATGCGGGAATAAAAATGAGAGAATGGTTACACTAGAAGTATGACTATACCTAGTCATTTTCATATATATGGTTAGAATAGGAGTAGAATTAGTTTAGTTAGTTTGTTTTATGTAGTTAATTTATTTTTAATAGTTCTATAGATTAAAAAATAAAACAAAGCAATCAGCCTTCTCATGCATGTTCACTAAAACATTTTCTCCTTATCAGAAAGTTTTAATTCTTGTTTTCCTTTTTAAATTTCTTGCATCAATATCTCTACTCTGCTTATTTTTGAATAATGTCTTGATTAAATTCAATTGAGATTGTACTTGGCATCGATCGCCTCAAAGCCACTTTTCTTCATTTCGATATTTCCTTCTAAGATTTTCTTTTGGAATTTATATAATAAAGGTTGAGGATATAAGAGCTTCATGATCTCATTATCCCATGAAATGTATGACTGTCTATGATAAACTTAATTTTGACTCAATCATTATTAGTCAGTCTAACCTTTCGTGGTAATCATATGAAGTTCATATTATCTCCCTCGAAATTTGCTAAGCTGACCTTAATGATATCCATTTTGCTGTGTGCACACATTCAGATCTATTTTAACATTTTTCCACAATTAGTGGCTCTATCCCATTCTGATCTTTAGTTGATTATTTGATGCTGAAATACGCATCATATTTATTTACTAAAGGCATTATTAAATAGTCGCTATAACAATACAAATTCTTCTCAAAGTTATTCAGAATAAGCAGAGGTAATAAATTGTTGTAGTAATTCAAAAGGGAAGCCTATTTTTATATTTATTTCTGGTAAATTTTATATTTCATGAACATGAATAAACAAATTTTATTTAGGCTGATTGCACACTTAGATTTAGAATAAATAATGAGATGATTTTAAATGAAGGAAAAATTTTGATAAATCAAAGGAATGATTTGAAGGTTTATGAGGTAAAATCTGCAGACAATTTCCTTCCAGGTATGCATTTACAAGTTCGTTCTCATCTCTTATTAGTTTCTATTTTTCTTAGTTTATTTTTTATTCGTGTTCTGTTTTATTTGCAGGTTTTAATTTGTTTTCAAAAACTTGAAGTAAGTAGTAAACCCATTTCAAAATTGCAACAGGCTCAGGGAAATTTTATTTATGATGCATTAGAATTTAAGCATATTCTTTAACTTTGCTTTTATTCACTTAGAAAACCCAATTGAAATTTCAAGGAATATCATAAGACCATTCACATCATAAGATTTCATCGGAAGTAGTTCTTAGCATTTCTTTTGATTACAAATTATTCATAAAATACCTCCGATGTATTATCTTACTCATATATCATATTGCATTTCGCATATCGGAGCTTTGCAGTTGAAGTATACTTCCATTATCGTGAATCGCCGATCTCTGATAATCGACTTTATAGATATTGCAATGACCACATAATTCCGGACCCGATATGAAATTCAAATCAAATTCATAAAAAAAAAAAAAATATATCGCGTCCGTTTAATCGCAATCATGGTAGGAGCAGAGCTTTAAAAGGGCCGATGTCTCGGATCCGATATGTTATTGAAATCCCATCATAAAAAGTTATCGGGTCAGCTCTTCATCGCATATCGGCATCGCAAAAAATATATTGTGTTACATCGGGTACCCAAAGTTTGTCGATTGCCGATTAGCTACGTCATTCATCGCATCGCCGATAGTGCAATCATTTCATCACATTTTTTATACTCGCGTCACTTCTATGAATCTACGATGTGCGTTTTGCGATACGGGAAGCGCAATGTAAATATTTTCTGATCCCCGATATAATATTTCTTTAATGATGCGATCGCTTCATTTCATTGCACATGTTCTTATCGGCAATTTTCCATTGCAATCTCCGATGCGATAGCTTCCAATGAATGCCTTTGAGCCATTAACATTTAATCGATATATGGCATAGCAACAAAAGTGAAGTCTTGCAAATTAAAATTGAAGCATGGTGAAGAAACATGTTACGTGAATCATTCGATATAGCGATGTGTTATTTTAAAAGCGAGCTTGGGTAACCACTATAGTAAAAAAGCAGTTAATGACCAATTTGCAGCATATTTAAACCATTTTTATTTCTCATACATTTAAGTTTTAAATATATAATTCCATAATTAAAAATGGAATTCGAGACCTCTCTATCTTCATATTTAAATTTTATTATCCTGGATTTGGTCTCGATTCTGGACAATTTATAAAATCATGGAATTTATATGAAACTTATAATATTTTGAGAAACAATCATTACTGCAAATTCTCATTCTCATTTTTGATGTATTTGTTTTAATTTCAACTCCCTTGAGCGCTAAGCATTCTATTTTTACATTTACTGCTTACTCTAGTGTAAGTAAAATAAATAATGATTTTGGGTTATATGATTTTGGTTAGTTTGACTTCTTCATGTTTTTAATGTTAATTAAAATAAGAAGTCAACTAGTTTGGAGAAACTGATACCTTTCAGGTAAGATCAAAAACAATTATCCAATGGTAAGATTCATATACCCACTTTCATTAATTCGTTGCTTTAGTTTCAGTTTTGCTTTTCTGATATAAAAAATCTGTTTTGCAGTTCTCCATTTGAAGCTTCCAATCCTCCGCCAGATAATATTTTCGAAGTCCATACTCTTCTCCTGGCTTAATTTCAAGAAGCAACGATGGTCTTCATCGAAACAGCTACATCAAGAAGTTTCTCAACCTGTAGTTTGTTTATTTAGGCATCTTGTTTTTGTTAGAAAATGATTAAAATGATGCTTTGAAACAAGAAGATTGATACCAAAGAGGAAGTTTTCATTGTGGCTAAATTTTATCATCACTACTATCCAAAAAAGCCAAAAACACTTACAACTCCGCAAGGTATGATTTTCATAAATCTCAACATAAGAAAGATTGATTACATGATTATTTTCTTTTTTTTCATATTGTTGAGACATTGGTATAAGCATTCTTGTTTGAGTTTATCTTTTGAAACTTGGTTTTTCCTTCATTTTTCACATTTCTTCATTTTAATTTTGTTTGTTGATTTCTTTTCTCACTTTAGCATAAGACTTCTTTTCTTTTGGTTTTCAGTTTTGATTTTGGTGACTTTGCCCTGATTTATATGGAAGGTCTTCTTGTTACCTAACTATGGTCAGCGTACATGGAGAAAAATTGTTAATAGTCATCTATTAGCTTTTTCTTAAATCTCTTAATAGAGTTTGATTTTCTTATTATAAAGGTAAACATATTTAAGGAAGAGATTACCAATCAAGAGAAGTTGGCAAAGTATCATAAAATCTGGAAATTTCTTTTTCATCAAATTGTAATCATTTTGAGATTCCAAAATTTTATTAGAATCTTTCAAAGTTCTATTATCAGCCAAGAAAAGTTATTTATAGCCAAGTAAAGACACTTCACAGCAAAGCACCTTTAACTCTGAAATTGTCATTCTTAACTCTTAAGGAGTCAATGATTCTCCCTATCCCAAAGAGTCTTATTTTTCTAGAGTATAATCTAGAAATATATTTAAACTTAAAAGATAAGAGGTCTCATCGTGAGCCTGCTTACCATGATCATAGGGAAAAATAGGCTGACATTACCAACACTGCTAAACAAACCAAGGTAATGGCTTATGATTGCAAACAATTATAAGACAAGGGGTCTCATCACGAACTAGCTTGTTCAGTCTAATTATAACCAGTGAATGGCATTGTCAACTATCTGACTACCAAACCAGGACAATGACTTTTAAGAACTAAAAAATAAAAATAAAAAGTAATACATATATAAATGGATTTATCTCTAGATCAATAATTCTTAAACAGATGGGATTTTGAATCATTTATGATTAAAAGGTAACCCTGTCGAGACTATAGATGTTTGCTGGCAGCAGTGGCTCTACCTGTGACAAATGAGTATATTTTGAAAGCTAAGCTGTAAAGTGACCCTTGCTTTATCTCTACAACCAATTAAGGACTCATATAAAGTTTTGAAATATTTTAATGTATGAGGAATTTTAAGAAAAATTACAATTAGATGATTCTTGTTTTTGTTCAAACTAATGAACTTAGTCAAGCATTTCAAGCATAATTTTATCTTCTTTAATTATCTTTACTTTAATTTTAGGAAAATCTTATTCATATCAAATAGAGATAACTGGTTCTTCTCCCGTGTGTCACCATTGTTGTGGTAAAAACACAACCCCCCTCACCATTTTTGACTTGTTCACTTCAAATAATGGGGACCCTTTCTATAAAAAATTTGGCTAAACACCTTTTTATGGATTTTTATTTAGTTGATTGCGCTACGCTTTTGGTAATTTTTTGTTTTCTTTGGATTATTGTTTTGATTGCTTTGTTAGAATCGATTTTTTTATAAGCTTCCCATTGACGCTTGTTTTGCCTCATTTGGTCAACTCGTTTGAAAATGGCACTCCTTTGAAAATCTGATTATTTATGTAGCCTGGGTCAAAAATGTTTAAAATGTACAATATTGCATTTTGTAAATAAATTAGTTCAATAATGCATTCATTTCAAATATTAACCCATAGCGAGTTTTTACTAACATTTTTCCATTTTTAGTTATGCGGCCAAATCATTAATTATCGGGATTTAAAAAATTTACTCCAATTTCCAAATCAATTATTAATCTCGAAAACCCATAACATTCAAGTGAGTGTAGTTTATTTTTATTTTATTTATTTATTTTTCAAATGATTGTAGTTTCAATAATTTCACAACTTAACTAAATTTCATTAGAATAAAACCAGAATAAGAAAAATAATATTAAATATTAATTAATTAATATATAATTAATTAAAATTTATATATAAAATATAAAAAATAAAAATAAAATAATTTTCATCGCATCGGGGGATCAGGTCAGAAGTTTTATTGAACATGTTTTAAAAAACCCCGACACCGCACCATACCTCCAATCACCAATAAACAAAGTCAAAAGACATCGCATCGAGGCTTTTCAATACCAAAGTTTAAAAAACCCGATGGTCGATACCCTCATGTCCCCGATCGTCGAATGCCTTGAGTCATTTAAGCAAAGTTCTTTTATAAACTTTGTTTTAAGGTTTCAACTCACTCTTACGATGAATGAGTGAGTAAAGAATGGAATGGAACGAATAAGTGGATGGTAGTTTATATTTATTTGTTTTATTAGTTTAAATAATTAATATATGTAATATAATTAATTTAAATAATTAAATTGTAATTATTATTAGATTAATATTAATATAGTTTGTAATTAGTTAATTATAATAGTTAGTCATATATATAATTAATAAATAGTTTATTATAATTAGTATAGTTTATAATTAACAATTAAATTAGATTAATTAAGAGACTAATTTAATATTAGTTTTTAATTATAATATTTTTAGCCCAGCAACAGAATTTCCAGATTCATGCCAGATTTGACCCATCAAATTTGGAGGCTCATAAATTGAGTTATACTTGGCCAAATGAGGCCTAGAACAGCTCATTGGAAAGAGAAAATCAAGGAGAACATTTTTGAGGAGGTTTCATTAACAGATTTGGTCATTTATTGGATCAAAAATCAGGTATAAAATCAAGCTCCGAATTTTAAAAACAAAATCAATTTTCTGAGTTTTTTTTTCGTTTGTCCAAGCCTCTTCTAATTGCAGATTCACTCCTTAATGATATCCTTGGCCAATCAAACTATCCCATGCATCAATAGAAAATTTACATTTTATTTTCAATTATTTATTTAAATAGAATTTGATTGGATTTGATTTAAATGCTAGCAATGCCATTTCGATTTTATTGTTGCATTTTAATTCATTTTGATTTCTTCTTGCAGGAAAATAGTAGAAGAGATATGGAGAAAATAATCTCAATCAATAAGAATGCTCTAGCAATTGAAGATTTGAATTTTTTTTGAGCAAATAAAATTGGATTTGACAAATTTGCCTTCAAAAAACTTTCCTCTCAAGAATTCCTTCACAAATAGTATAAGTAATAGATTGCAGAATGTAAACGGGGCTGCTCTCCTCTGCAATTCTAGACTTCTAAAAAGCACTACTGTAATGAGAATTTAGAGTTGTAGAAGAAAGGGGAGAAAATCTCAGATCTGGGGATTATTGAGGATTTTTCCTTTGTATCTTGAATTATGTATGAGGGGCAGAGTTTGCACTATTGTGGCTCTAAGTTCTGAAGGCAGAAGTTCAAGCAATGTAAAGGACTGTTGGAGACCGAGATCAGAGAAATGGATGCAATAAATTGATATTTTTAATACTATTGTTTCAAATATCAGTTTCATTTTTATGGTAACAGGAATGTCTCATTTTATTCATGTTTTTGCACTATTGTCAATATGGGTAATTTGTCTCAATGTTATTATTATGTATCTCTGCTCTTATGAATTAATTTCTGATTTCTGAGTAACTATTTACTCAGAAATCTTTCTTATTAAAACTAATTTATTGAATGGTAATGTGTTGTGAACTATTTCCACATATTATCGTTTAATTATTGGATTTATTGATTTAATAATCAATACCATTTTTGTGAACTACTTCCTGGAATGTTCTTGGTTTATTATTTCAGTTAAAGGTCTCAATAGGATGTGTTTTGGTAACCATAATATAAGTTAATTGAACTACTTCATTAACTTGATATTCATTATAAACAAGACATATTTAAATCCCAATACTTTAATTATCTTGCTCTCAGTTGGGTTAGATCTATATCTGCCTAATTAAGATAGGATTTAGATTAGTCTTTTTTGTTGGCATTATAGAATAAGCTTGCATTTAGAGTAAATTCTACATTCTTTTAAGTCCTCTTCTCAAAGAGGCAAAAATTTAGTTGTGGCTTTGCTGAACCCAAATCAGCTTAAGGGTCATTCTCTTGCCTGATCAGCAAGGAGAAGTGATCTGATATCTCTGTCTATTGGTAGGTAAAGATACATCATAAACCAATAGCAATAGGGAGAAGGTAACTGGACCTAGTTAAACCAGTCGGAGCCACCACACCAAACGGAAAAGGAGTTGTTTTAAGGTCCGGACTGGGTGGTTATCCCCCATTGTTGTTGCAGCGATTTTCGAGGCATCAACAAGACCTTGGATTGGGTTAGAAGAGCTAATATGTAGGCAACTTATATAATGCATTAGAGGATTTGATATGATCCATATATTTTTGGTGCAAGCTTCTCGTGGACTTTGTCATTAAGAGAGGTTTGCCTATAAGGTTGAAGGTGAGGAGACACATGATCCCTTTCTTCAAAAGAACACTCATATCAATGTTGGTCAGCCTGTTGCTCCATGTGATTTTGAGTTAACACCATAGTGTCCTTAAGTGTGTGGATAATGGTCTCTTTAGTGTGAAGCATGTACTCTATTGAATGAACCTTGGATATGCTTGGTAAATATGAAGCCACTAAAAAGGGTTTTTAGTCACAGGAAACTTTATATGGTGTCATTTTGGTAGTGGCGTAAGTGGTATTGTACCACCATTTGATAAGGGGTAGCCATTATGCCCATTGATTCTACCTTTCCAAAGCAAAGCATCTCAAATACATTTCCAAGAATTTGGTGACTATTCTTATTTGACCATTTGTTTGAGGATGATAAGTTGCACTCATGTTTAATTGGGTATCCAAGTGTTTAAACAACTATTGCCAAAATCTATTGGTGAATGTGACACCACAATATGACACAGTGGAAGTGAGCATAACATGTAACTAATTTTTTTATCTATGAAAACCTATGTTACCATGGAGGGTGTCTATGAGTGTGGTGAGGCATAAAAGTGAGCATATTTAAAAAGGTGATCGACTACCATTGTGAAGACCAATGAGTGTTGTTAATTGTTGGAAGACTCATTATAAAATTAATAGAAATGTCAATCCATACAATGTTGATAATTCCTTCTAAGTCCTCGTCATCTCCTCCTTGTTCCTTTGACAAACATCATATGAGGCTACACAAGTCCGGATGACATTTTTCATGCTTTCCCAAAACAACCACCTTAGCATGAACTCTTGTTTTTCCCTCGTGCTCTAATTGGCCTATCCTCTCCTTGGACATTGAATTTGAGTGACTACATCTAGAATAAAAAAACTGATTATTTTTAATTAATAGTGGTAGTACCCACAATTTTATTCACAATAAAATATAATGTTATCCATGTAGTGCATAATTTTCAGATTATGATAGCCAATGATTCCATGATGAAATATGGTGGTAAGTGTGAGAATGTGAAAGTTGAACTAGGGGGATATCAACTCAACTCCAACATGTTCACTCTTCAAATGGATAGTTGTGATGTAGTACTTGGTGCATAATGGTTACAAATATTGGGCTCGATTACCATGGAATTCCAAGAATTGTATAGGAGCTTTACTAAAGATGCGAGTAACATATGCTCAGGGGGCTCATGTTTGACTTCTTAGAATTATCAACACTCACGATACATGAAAACTATTGAAGAAATATCATTCTCACATTATTGCCTAATCCACAACCATCTAGGTCGTTTGAAAAACCACCAAAAAGCTATCCACCTTGTTTTATAATTCACTTTGAATAAACATCAATAGGTGTGTGACATACCCCATGACTCATTCTCCTCATGAGGGAAGCATGATCATAATATTACATTAATTCTAGGTAGTCAACCACCCAATGTGCATCCTTACTAACATCCTTTTTACACATAATAATGAAATTGAAAATTATCCACGAAGCATTGGACATAGGGGTTACTCATCCCAAAAATAGTCCTTATTCATCATCAATTGTCATGGTATTGAAGAAAGAAGCACAATAATGCATGTGCCCAGATTATTGTAGTCTAAATTTTTGGATGAGCTCCACGATGTTAACATTTTCAATAAATTAAACTCGACTTTATAGCACTTGTAACATATTTAATCAGCAAAAATCATTGAACATTAACAATATCTAAAGAATTAAATGCAAAAATGCAAATACAAGAGCAAATAAAATCAAACCTATAGAATATAGCCCTTATATGAAAGATTTCCAAAATAGTGAACAATGTTCACGAGCCTCTTCAAAGGGGGCAACCTCCTATGAGCACAACCTTAATTATAATAAGGACACTTCACAAGACATACCTTGCCTTTCTAGCTTTATAAATAACTCATTAATAGCAAAGATTCTAACTATTTGTGGTCCCATCATTAATGTATACTAACTACACAATAAGCCTTATTAAACCATCTTTAATCAAGTGAACCATTTTTACATTAAGCAACTAACAACTAAGAATCTAATGGGCCCTATTCAAAGAAGATCACTTCATACCTTGATTGAATAACCACTGAGCACCCAAAGTAGGGAGGTCATGGCAAGACCTTAACATTTCCCCTAATAATGTGCTAACTTGCCCATCTATGTTGGTGTGCATGTATTGTTTTGTCTTGTGCGTTTGTGACAAGAATCACCTCATTAATATAGTAAGTGAAAGCACAAGTACATAACTATATTAATGAGTTGTAGGGGCAAAACCGAGTGGAATATCCCCACATTTGCGACACATCATCCCTTTTGCTACTAGGAGCTATGGTAAATTGGTCACTGCAACATACAACCCACACTGGTTTGGAGCTCTGATACAATAACCAAACCCACACATCTACAATTTGACAACATCTTGGGGTGAACCTTTTTTAAACGTGATTTCTCCAATCATGAACTTAATTGATCGCAAACATCTTCCAAAATATTAAACAACATTATATATATATATATATTATATATATATATATATATTATATATATATATATATATATATATATATATATATATATATATATATATATATATATATTTATATATATTATATATATATATATATATATATATATATATATATATATATTTTTTTTTTTCCATGGAAAATTCGTAATTTCATTATATTTAGAAATTACATTCTGTAGATGCATAAGCATATTCTGAAATTTCTGTCATAGAACAATGCGTCGATGGAGGCAGTAAACAACTACCCCCACCACATAGCAAAAAGCCTAGACCGAGTCTACAGGAGAGTCCAAAAGTGTCAAAAAATCATCCAAAATATTATCTTGATCCACGCAAGGAGATAATATCCAAAATAAACATGAACAGTGCCAAATGCTATGGTCGCCTGACTAAACAAAAAACAACATAAGAAATATGTACACGTATATAAGACTGGTCCATATATTATATCAAAAAGTCCATGAATGGCCTGTGATAGAACTGGTGGTGTTCTCCATCGATCTATTCAATAATCAGCCAGTTGCCTTGCTCCCTGATCGCGCCTTCTTTGGAAAGACGGTCAACCTCTGTGTTGCGCTCCCTGTATATATGATTACAGGAGAAAATGTAAAAAAATGTAATCAATCTTAAAGCCTCATCAAGAATGTGTCTCAAAGTGAAAGTCCTGCAAGAAGATGCTCTACTCAACCAGTCACAGATAATCCTTGAGTCACCAAACAACTGTAATGCAGTGCATCCTTTCTCCAATGCAAAGTGTATGATATGATAAGCAGCTGAAAGTTCTGAGAAGTTATTTGTGCCCCGTCTAAAGCTCATAGACAGATAGTATGAGTGCCGCTCAAATAAATGTAGAATGGCCCCGCCACCACAACCATCATATTATGTGGCCCCATCGAAGTAAGCCCAAGGTCTACCGGGGACAATATGTTCCAGGGAGATAGTACGAGGCATAGAGGGAGAAGGGTCCTCTGGGATGAGATCATAGTCAACTTTGATCATGGCCACCAAACAAGGGCATCTAGGAGGGATGTGGTGGAATGTCAATTGATTCCGAGCTATCCAAATAGCCCAACAAAAGAGCAGGGGTAGGTTCCTTAATTTATGAGGCAAAGTAGATTGGGACCACAAATTCCAGGCCTCTATCAGAGTGTCTGCAAGCCAATCACAATTTGTGGGGATAACATCAGACATTAGCTGCCAAGCACTACGAACTACAAGACAATGGAGGAAGATGTGAGCCGTGGACTCCCTAGCATTGTGGCAAAAATGACACCAGTGCGGGCCATAAAAGGCTCTTTTTAGCAGATTATCCCCCGTAGGGATCTTGTTCTTTAAAATGCACCACATAAGAACCCTGGATCTAGGAGGCGCTTTGAGCTTCTAGAGATGCTTCCACCATTGTAAGATGACCAAAGGCTTGCGTGGATCAGCCAGAACCAAATAACCCTCCTTGGGTGTATATCTCCTAGATTTTGCCAGGCCCCAAATAATCTCATCCTCCCCCTCTTTGATATGAATATGTGCTTCCAAAAGAGTCTGTGTATAGACCCGCGAGTGTTGTCCCCAAGGTGGAGGGATATTAAGCTGACCAACCGATTTCCAAGCCTGATGTAGAAAGGTTGAGTTGTGTACGTCTGCAATATGGGCAAGGTGAGTGATATTCTGCTCCTTTAAGTGTTTAATTAGGCTAGGAGGCACACAACCAATCCATGGATCTATGCCGATGCGGACACTGTTCCCTGACTGAATCCTCCAGGTAATGCTAGTGAGAATGGGATCCAAAGCCTTTAGGACAACCTTCCATATGATCGAAATACCTGTGAAGAGGCCAGCCGGCCTTCTGATCCAATCCATAACTCGGGCTAGAGCAATATATTTTGAGTATGCAACCCTGGTCCATAAACTGTTCGAAACCAACAGTTGCCATCCAAGTTTCGCAGCCAGAGCTGATGAAAAATCATCCAACTTCTTGAGGCCCCAACCCCCTCCCCCCCCCCCATTTTTTAGGAAGGGTGAGTGCATCCCACTTAACCCAAGCAAATATCTTGCCTGGTTGTTTACCTCTCCATAAAAATTTGCAGCAAATATTTTGAATCCTGGAAAGTATGCCTCTAGGGATCCATGCCAGGGACATCCAGTAAACAGGAGTCGCTCCCAGTACACTCTTGATGAGGGTCAAATGGCCTGCATAAGAGAGGAATCTATGGTACCAAATGCTTAGCCTTTTTTCTAGCTTGGCTATGAGCCAAGTCCAATCTGCGATCTTGTATCCATTTGGTTTCAGCTTGTACCCCAGATATTTCAAACGCTCAACCATTTCCAACTTCGTGAAGTGGAATCTGTCAAGTGCATAATTAATTTCATGCTGTGAGTAAACCGTGACCGTCAAAGTAGATTTTCCATCGTTAATGAGCATACCCGTGGCCTTTTGGAATAAGGAGAAAATATTCTTGATCATCGTGATGTCCCCAACGCTGCCATTGAGAAAGACCAGCACATCGTCCTCAAATAGTAGGTGTGGAAGAATGCAGTTCTCTGAGATTTTAAGTCTACCCCGCCTATGTTCCTCTGAAGTGATCCTGCTGAAACCTTCCATAACCAGAAGAAAGAGCAACGGGGATAAAGGGCATCCCTGTCTCAGACCCCGAGCCAAGGTGAAGAATGGAGTGGCACTCCCGTTAACCAAAACACTGAAAGGTATGTTAGAAATGCAGCCCATGATCCATCTAATAAATGAGAAAGGAAAACCAAGATGGGTAAGAAGCATCCTCAGGTATAACCAGTTAACCCTGTCAAATGCTTTTGATAGGTCCACCTTCATAATCATACCTTTACATTTTTT
The DNA here is from genome assembly GCA_000404065.3 of Pinus taeda. Classification (NCBI taxonomy): domain Eukaryota; kingdom Viridiplantae; phylum Streptophyta; class Pinopsida; order Pinales; family Pinaceae; genus Pinus; species Pinus taeda. The sequence goes on along the minus strand of APFE031119529.1, from coordinate 115,249 downwards.
GCAGTGAAGGGTGTGTAAAACCTCTTGGGCCATCCCAATAGCTTCATGAATTTTTCTGTCCTTCAGGAAAGCAAATTGTTCAGGTAGGATATGCTTAGATAAGATAGGTTTCACACGATTAGCGATAATTTTGGCAATAATTTTGTACAAATAATTACAAAGTGAGATGGGGCAAAAATCATCAAAAGTAAAAGGGTGATCTGTCTTCGGTATGAGGGTAATAAATGTGGAGGTGATGGCTGCTTCCAATCTTCCCGAGGTCTGAGACTCCTCAACAACATTGAGAAGGTCCATCCCAATCACATCAAAGAAAGCTAGGTAAAATTCAACGGACCAACCATCAGGGCCAGGGCTTTTGTCCTTACTTAACCATTTCAATGTTGCTTCCAGTTCCTCCAAAGTTACCTCCCGAACAAGATCTTCCTCGTCTTTCGACTCCACATTCCTAGGAAAAGCTATGCAACTCTAATAATCTCTGCTAAATTGGTGTCTCTGGTGTCCCGGAAGGTAGTTTTGAAGTGGGAGTTAGCAAGGGAGGCGAGATGTGGGAAAGTGTCAGCAGTACCTCCCTGCCCATCCTGCATATGCCAAATGGTATTAATGGCCTTCCTGCCCTGAGCAAATTTATGGTAAAATTTTGTATTAGCATCACCTTCTCGAACCCAAATGGCTCTGCTCCTTAAACGCCACTTGTCCTCTCTATCTTTGAGTATATTCCCTCATTTCAAATAGAGGGAAGAGATATGGTGTTTATGATCTTCAGAGTTATAGAGGCCAACATGTTCCTACTCAAAGAGCCCTAGCTCTCTCTCAATTTGTCGAAGGTCCAGGTCCTCCTGTAAACGTTTATTATGAGCCCAATCCCTGGACAACTTTTTTAGCTCAGCCGGGTTGTGAATAAAGCCAGTTGTGACAGAACCTCTTTCCCCTGGAGGGTTCCTTTTCCAATAATCAGTGATCATGCAGATGTATGATTCATCTTTGAGCTAGGTAGTGCAGAATTTAAAAGGCCCTTTCGGCTTGACTCTCCCATTATCCAATTCTAGAAAGATAGGAAGGTGGTCTGAGAGACCACCCGAGCCAACCCCGTGCCTGATGTTGAGCCCCAATTCCATAATCTGTTCCTTGACAAGGAACCTGTCGAGTCTTCTAGCAAGATTATAATCCCCCACTCGATCATTCCTCCAAGTAGCATGCAGCTTTCCCGCTGGAATGTCTATGAGACTGTGATGTTCCAATATGGAGGAAAAGTAGTCCAAGAGGGGATCCCTCTGTGCCTGGTGACCCCAGGATTTTGCATGGCCAATCGAAAAATTTAGGTCCCCTCCAATAATAAGGTTCTCGGCCGAAAAGAGATCCTTCATTAGGAGGCGGTCCCAAAATTCAGGTCGGTTTTGGCAAGTCCCATAAATATTAATAATCCTGAATGAGAGCCCCAACTCTAAAGAGAATACATCATCTCCCAGGAAACCTAGGCCACCCTAGCCCTTGTTCTCCACTATAGTACGGGTATTAAAGCCCATAGCAAGGCCCCCAGATCGGCCATGGGCATCTAAACCAGAAAAATTCCATCTAGGCAGCATATGTGCGAGAGCCTGTGAAATGTCCAATGCAGGACCCAGGATCTCTTGAAGAAAGATGATGTCTAAAGCTTCAGCAGCTAGTAAGCGGTGAAGAGCTAGTTTTTTATCAGGCCTAACCAACCCTCGACAATTGAAGGATAGTATCTTCATGGGGGGGGATCAGAAGGGGTTGTCCTCATTCTAAGAACCTCGAGAATGGTAGATTACTTGCCTAAGGCAATATCGACATCAACTTGGGCTTGGCCAATTTTAAGTCTAGAAGGGCGACCTCTGGTAGCCTTGAGAGATGGTGGAGGGTGGAGAATATCAAGGCCCACCAAATCGAGGTCCATGTTCCGCAAACGAGACCAGGTGATGTATCTAGGAATCAAAGAAGAGGATACAGAAGTTGAGGGTAGGGGGGATGGGGTGCAAACAGTGGAAGGGGAGGAGAAGGGTAGAGAGGGGACGGGGGGCAAACCTCACATGCATTATGAGCAGGTGCTTCAAATGAAAACAATTCAGCGTTTGAATCATGAACAATGGAAATACAATGAGAGGGAGGAATATGGGAGGATTGCATACCCGGGGTATTGGAATCCCCAGAGGCAACAACAGCCAGACCAGGTACAGAAGGTGAGGGTCGATGCGGCGGCCGACCTCGCTTCCGCGCAACACTGAGGGTAGGTGTCGGAGAGCGCAAACCAGATCTCGAGAGTGAGTTAGTACCACCAGAGTGTGGAGAAGCCAACCTTTGGATGTCCACCGAAGCTTGAGGCAAATCCTCACCAATCCGGTCGTCTTGATCCTGTTCCACCTGCTCGCGGGTGCTCTGTGTGGGGTGATGCATAAATCATCTGATGTTCCACTTATTAAGTGGACAATCTTTAAATAAGTGCCCCACCTTGTGGCAGCGATGGCACCTGAAGGGGACTCCCTCGTAGTCCAGTGGCTGTTGCCTTGCTAAACCTCTCCATTGAATGTTGATGAATTTCGGAAGCCCATCTGTGAGGTCCAAATAAACCAAAATTCTAGCATATGCCATTCTCCCATAGGAAATAAAAGAGTCATCATAGGTAAGGAATTTTCCCATGGCATCCCCAATTTGTTTAAAAATTGGCACGGTCCAAAAATGGATAGGTAGTCCTGGGAGCTGCACCCATATCGGTCCCTCCCTCGCCCTCTCTTGTTCCAAGTCAAACATTGGCGTCCATCTCTGGAGGAGGACCGATGCCCGGTCTATGTGCCAGATAGTGGAGAGAACCCAGTTAGTGTGGGCTAGACATTTGAACCTCAACGCAAAACACCCACGCACAAAAGTCTGTACCCGAGGAGGTTCCGATAGGTGGTGTCCCCAGGTCTCCATAGCCCATTTCTGGAGCCTCTCCACACTGTAGTGTCGCCCCCAAACACGCCCTACCAGAACCTTCTCCGCCGAATCCATAGCTTCACTGAATGTCGTGTCCTCGACAAGCTTGAGAAAGATTTCATTGCTTCTCAGGGGGAGGCGTTTTTTTTTCTCGTTTGGATGTCCCTATCTAGTTGCCTCCAGCCATAGTATCCTCTAGTAACGCCTCGTGAGTAGTCTAGACCTTATCAGATCCCATGAGCTCCAATGTTGTCAAAGTGCCTCGTGATGACCCCAATATTTGTAAGATTGCCTATAGAAGGGTTAACAATGTTTCGCGGTGGGGTATGATACTGCTGACGACCTTCCTTGGTCAATGGGTCCTCTGCCGCCTCGGTGTTTCCAAAGTGCTGCTTCTGCCTGAGAACCAGTGATTAACTGCGGACCTGTGTAGTCACAAATAGCAGACGCTCCAACCGGAACCGAAATAGTAGGGCAGTGCTGAGAGAAAGGGGGGAGTGCGTCTACTTCTGCACTTAAATCATGGCCGAAGACTAAAAAATCATCCGCTGTGGTCCCCGATTGCACCCAAATCGGCTGGTTTTCCGACATAATCGTTGAAGAAATGGTATTATCCTCCATGCTTGTCAATAACCTATGCTGACAGCTGCCTGCAGGGGTGTCAGAGGAAAAAACAAAACCACCTTGGGGAGCTCAAACAACTAACCGAACCGTGACCGCTAAAAGCTACTACAAACGACGATTATGTGTGACTTGGGAGAAAAAAAAAAAGCTAACAGTTCATGAGGGTCTCCACCAAGAACTTCGCCGCCGAACCAGGTTCTTTGTAGGGTTTCGAAACCCTAACCCCAACCTCCTCGCGCAAGAGCCATCGTGCCGTTTCATTAACGAAACAACCCACGTTCGAATCCTAAAGATTTTCGTTGAAAATATCACGAAAAGCCATTTCCAAAATCAATCACCTGAATCAATTAATATTTTTATTTCCAATATATAAACTTTTTATAAAAAATTTTAAAGTCAAAGTTTTAAGATCTTTATCTTCATTTTATCCTTTTAAAATTTTAATACTTCATAATTTTTCCTTCTCTTTTAACAATTTACTTACTTTTTTGAAGTGGGTGTAGCTAGAGTCATAAGGAGAAATCCCTATTATTCTCCCCGCTAGAGTTTGAGTGCCACTAATATTAACATGCTTGGTACTTGGGAACCACTTATACATAAAATATAACCAACTCAGTGAAAATTTTCCATAAATATAAATAGTATCAATATATAATATAAAAACCAATAAAAAAATATTTTACTTACTTTGAAATATTCTCTCCAAGTAAAAACCGTAAACACCCTCCACCCCAATAAGTCCCCTTGCAAATGTGTATATGTGGAAGTAATTTTAACCCATTTACCAATTCCCCAAATTTTATAAAATAGAACACATTCATGATATAATTTAAATAAAACTCTAATGTTGACTATAAATTAACTGTAGGAGAAAAGGGAGACTTCACGCGCCTGTGAATGCAACACAGAGTAAACATAGACAAAGGTGGAAATATACATGTTTTTGTCGATTCACCAGAAACAACCTTGGTGATTCCGACCGGTCAAAAGTTCGAATCCCTAACCCTCCGGTGGTTGTTTTCGAGGAATTGCAGAGATGGTGATCCATGGGAAGAAGACGTTGCTGACAGAATGACTCGATCCGATTCCACTATTCCTTTCTCTGCTGAATTCGCTCTACTAATCCCTTTTCCATTTGGAAGTTTTGCATTGTAAATTCTGAAAATCTCGCATCCAGCCATATTTTTCAAGTAGGTTGGAGGGAAAACAGAATTTTTATGCCCCGAAAACCCCGGCCTGCTCAGAAAATGAAAGGGTTTTACAGGGTGCTGTGTTTTATTTGTTTGGGATTTATTACACTGGCCAGATCAGCTGAAAATAACATTATCACCATCGGAGTTCCTCCTCAAGGTCCCAATCGTTTTTTTTGCTTTCACTTGAGATCAACCCTCACGTTAACGATCGGCATTGTGACTGGATTTCATTTCTTGAGTTCTGAAAAGATGTAATTTGATATTATGTTTCTGTGTTCCAGACCAGAAATTATTTCAGTCCGAGCGAATAAAATGCAAAGACGGGTCGAAGACATTTTCTCGTGAGCGACTGAATGATGATTTTTGTGATTGTGCAGACGGAACTGATGAACCAGGTCAGTGAACTGTAATTTATTTATTTTTTGGTTCTGTAAAAGCTTTCATTGATCGCAAAATAATGAAACAAGTGATCAAGCGTGTTGAAGAAATGGTGAAAATTTACGTTTCAATTAATCGAAGTCCTCATCTCCAATCGAAGGTGAAAAATGATATGATCCCTACCTATTCAAGTACCAAATGCTTCAAGCCGAGATGAAAATGATATGGATCTCTACCTATCAAAATAATATTTCCTGTCCATTAGCCACGCTTCTTTCTATTTAACCTAGTTTGAGTGAAGATTGTTTCGGGCATGGTTAAAAAATTATAAATGACTCAGCTTTATAGATACCGGGTATTGTTTTTTAGCTGCCAAATCTTGTAACTCCGTGCTTATTAGGCTTCTCACACTGACCAGGGAGGAGGTGCCATTGTGCTTTTCAGGACCTCTTCATTGTGATTATTGTGTTTATGATGCATTCTTAGTTGCACGTTTACTACAAATCAAAGTTATATATTCTATGTTGAGGATTTTGTTTCACTTTAATATCACTGCCCGTCGAAACACTCCGTACGAAAATGGGGCTGTATTTGATGAACTCCGATGTATTGTATTGCGATTGTGGTATATTCTGAATCATACTTAGACAAATATTTGTTGAAATCCAATTGGATTATACTGTAATTATGATATGTTTTGAACTTTTTTCCATAGACAACTTCGCAGGGAAATTCAGGTACTTCCTCACATTTTGTGGTTGGTATAGTGTAAACTTATTGGCGTTGACGACAATGCTTGGTCTAGTAGGGACATTGAGTGAGACATACAACAGAGATAGCCAGCTGGGGGATTGAGTCATTGACTCCAAAACCTTTTGTACAGAGCATTCAACCACTAGAGCTAGCCTACTGGGATCGGGGCTTATATGTTCTGGATTAAACTTATACAAATGTTGTATGTTATAGAGAACGTCAATTTTTTTTGCTTCGTGGAATAAGTCAGCTCGCTGCAAAGGTATTGTGCTGGTGGAACTAGTTTTGCGACCGAGGCAATGAAGATAAAATAATCTAATTAATGTCCAACGAATACCCAAAAATTAGGTCAACGGCACTCGAAAGTACATCCACTGTAAATACATTGGGCGTGGGAAAAAAAAAGTTCCTATTACTACTCTATCAAAAATAGAAAAAGAGATAAATTAAAATAACTAGCCTGAAGAAATAAAAAGTAGTGCTTACTTAAAAGTACGTCAAGCATAAAATACATATGTCAGGGCATGCCGGAGCTAGAAGCGGAATGCGGTGAGAGAAAAGAAGAAGAGGGCTTTTTACCAAAGTCATCAATCACAACAAAGGGGCTAACGCACGGTCTGATGATGACATCTGGAGAATATCCGGAACCAGTGGGGCCTGACTGTAATTTTGTGGTTGGTGAACGGAGTGCGTGCAACTTTACTCAATGATTCAATTTTGACACTTTGCATTGGTTAGCCACTGTGCCAAGTTGTTTTTATTTTGTTTTCCAATGTGTAAATGATATGAAGTTAAGTGCACGCTGTTAACAAAAATTGATCAAATGGAAGGAGTTTTGGGCAAGCTTCTGAACACAACTAAAATCATAAACAGTTAATAGTTGCACTGCGATTTGTTTCCTAACATGTAAATGGTATGACGTAAAATGCACACTGTTGACATAAATTGATCAAACGGAATCAAGGAGGTTTTTGCAATCTTCTGAACGTATAATTAAAATCATAAATAGTTAATAGTTGCATTGCAATTTCTTTATGAGCATATAGCTGTAAAAGGGTGCCTGTCCAATATAAAACGGGGATATGGGATAATATGAAACTTTATTGAATGCAGTCATTTGATACAACGAGGGTGATGTTAATTTTTTCAACAATAGTCCAGATCTGCACTAAAAGAATACAACCTCAGCTACAAACTGAAAGTCTTGGAACCACCTATCAAAACTTCAGATTTGCATCTGTTAAAACAATATTCCATAAATTCAGGAGTACAAACAGTGCATTCTACTAGCTACATTACTCTGTTACGAAGGAAATTACACAGCAACAAATGCACTTGCTGCAAATACTCGCTCTCATAACAATACACTGATAAACACACACTTTCTACCTCACATACTTGTCAAGCTAATGTGCCCCCTCTTCTCTTATTACAGACGAAGAAGAGTGGGGGAGTTACAATAGGTGATTACTGACCCTAAGTGGTGTGTTAAACTTGACCATATCAACCTCAATAAGAATGCCCCATTATGAGAGAGGGTAACTCCCTTCACAAATGTGTCCCATTATGAGAGAGGTTAACCGCTGAGCATAAGTGTGCTTCACTATTGCTCATCAATGAAAGGAATCAATCCACTAATCCAAACTAACCACTAGGATATAACAACTGTAAAAAATGAGCCATGCCCATGAAGTTATGTGCCCAACATCAAGTGTAGTCACCAACATCAAAGCACTATACTTCTTTAGCATTAAAGCACTCACATAGGAAAGTGTGTCTATATGGAAGAGAATGTGGTAAAGAGGTTTCATAAAACAGACTACCTTAACAAGTGCACCCTCCAGCATTGTCATCTTTGTTGCTGCTTGCCTAGGCTGAAGGGAGAAGGGAGCAACTAGGTAAGATTATAACACTCCCTTTTTGTGAGGAAGGTGTTCTCCTAAACCAAGCCTTTCCCTCAGCATTTCGAACTTCCTCTTAGCTAGGGACTTTATCAAAATATCAACCACTTGCAACTTAGGAACATACACCAAGATAACCTGGAATAAATGGTATTAGATGTCTATTTGGTGGGAGTGGTTGTGAAACAATGGATTCTTAGAGATCTTGATGCAACTTTGATTGTCACAACAAACAACAATAGGCTCCAACAATTGATTTGTCACATCTATAATCAAGTTCTGAAGCTAGGTGGCTTCACAACAAGTAGATGAAGCTGCAATAGATTGTAGTTTAGATAAACTAATAGCAACTACTACCTGCTTCTTGTTGAACTAGGAAATCATGCTAGATCCCAAGATGGAAAAAAACCCAAAATTACTCTTCCAAGTATCAACATCTCTACACTAATCTCCAGAATACTTCATTCCCTAATGGATTACGCCTTTAAATTAGTGTTATCAAGATTGGACCGAACTGGTCTGAACCGGCCATTCTGACTATTTTGAGACAAAAACTGGTTTAGATCAGTGATTTGAATTGTTTTTGGCTGGTTTGGTCACCGAACTGGTTGGTTTAGTACAAGTTTGTTAAAATTGACAACTGGGGCCAAACTCCATGTGGGTCATCTTACTTATGGCAGCTGATATTTTTCTTGGATCCCTCTCGTCGAGAGGTGTAGGATTGTTCTAAAGATCATCCGATTTCGATAAGTATTCATGGAGTTATGAATTTATTTGTGTTATAAGCCAATTCATCAAGGTTGGCCAACAACCAAATAAACCCCACATGTGCTCAACGTTTTAGTATAAAAGGAGATGACTTGAGAGTCATTTCTCACGCACACTTCTATCTTGATTTCTCTCCACTTGTCTTAGGTTTTAGTGGAAGAGAAATGTAGGAGTGGAAGCCCTAGACGTTGGAGGAAAAGGGGCTGCCCTAGACGCAGATAGAAGACAGCCCTAGACGCAGATAGAAAGAAGCCCTAACGCTGTCCTAAGTAAGCCCTAGATGTTGTCCTAAGGAAGCCCTAGCCGCAGTCCTAAGGAAGCCTTAGCTGCAGTCGTAGAATACCCTAGACGCAGTCATCTAAATGAGGTCTGTTCACACTAGGGTAGGCCGCATTTCTTAAGGGAAATTTTGGGCTAGATTTGAGGATGGTTAGGGATTGTTTTGTGCCCTAACCAGTCCCAGAAATTACAGTAGTAATGAAGTGACAAACAACAACGTTTGTATGATGAGTTGGCAGCAAAGGAAGATGGGACAACAAGGTCACACGGTGTAGCAAAGGAAGATGTGACAACAAGGTCACATGGTGCTGCAAGGAAGATGGGACAACAAGGTCACATGGTGCAACAAAGGAAGATGGGATAGCAAGGTCACCTGGTGTTGCAAACACAAATGGGACAGCAAGCAATCATAGGAGCAACAGTGGCACAAGTGGGACAGCTGCTAACTAGTACATAGTGACACAACGAGGTACATAGTGCTGTATAAATGCATGGGACAACAATGTACAGTGTTGTATAGATGCATGGGACAACAAGGTACATATTGATGTATAAATGCATGGGACAACAAGGTACATAGTGTTGTATAGATGCATGGGACAACAAGGTACATAGAGCTGTACAAATGCATGGGACAACAAGGTACATAGTGCTGTACAAATGCATGGGACAACAAGGTACATAGTGCTGTACAAATGCATGGGACAACAAGGTACGTAGAGCTGTATAGATGCATGGGACAGCAAGGTACGTAGAGCTGAATAGATGCATGGGACAACAAGGTACGTAGAGCTGTATAGATGCATGGGACAACAAGGTACATAGTGCTGTATAGATACATAGAAGCATGGACAACATGACAAGCATGGTGCTGCAAGCACATGAGACATGCTGTATGACAACATGGTTATGACACATGGGACAATAGTGTAACATAAGGTGCAGCAGTATGATGTGTACAACATGGTCATAAGGTCTAGCATTGTGATGATGGGTGCAACATGGTGCAATAGTATGATGTGTACAACATGGTCATAAGGTCTAGCATTGTGATGATGGGTGCAACATGGTGCAGCACGGTGAGGTGTAGCATGATGATGAGATGCAACCTTGATAGGTGAAGGAGTCACCTTGGAGAATCAGTGGAAGCAGCATATCTTCAACTGATTTCATCTATCATCTTCTTAGAGATGATCTATGCTCTTATCTAAATAAGTCAAAGTGTTGACTTCAGTTGTAAATGTACTATCTTTCTCTGCTGACCTATTGAAGAACATATAACAAGAATTGATCAAGGGTTTCCCCACATTGGGGTTTGTCCCTGGCTAGCACCACATCTTGTGTCCTCTTGTCTTGGCTTGTCTTCTGCGATTTATATTTATGTTCTATCTGCAGTTTACTTTAATGCTGATGTGATTGCTAATTTGGAAAAGATATTGAGCTAATTGTGAAAATTAGAATAAATTGCTCTAGCATAGAACATACCTAATCTTAACATGGTATCAGAGCTGAGGTGAAGACAAAGCCCAAGCAAGAGTGAAAGAGCAATCACCGAAGACAGTTGGGGAAAGACAAAAGGATCAATGGATTCCTCATCCCTTTTCTAATTCACCAAGGGTGAAGTCGAAGCAGAGAAAATTATCAGAATGGCACAGCGAAAGTTTCTGATGGCCTACCTAAAGATCAATTCTATGGGAAGTCCGGATCTAAGGATGGAAGGAAAGGCAGTTTGGCTATTATGCGAAGGAGTGTCTGACTGGCAGGGACGCATCACTTGATGATGATAACAATCATTCCGGGGACATCTTCAATGATCAGAGGAATGACAGGTAATGCAGGTCATCAAGGATACAATCGACTCTTCAATGAAAGCAAGGAACCCCAGGTATGAAGAATCAAATATTGTTTCTGATAAGATAAAGAAGCATTATCTTGTATTGGCCCTCTCCTTCAGATTCTTTGGGAATATGGCTTATTGATTGTAGTGCTTCAAGGCACCTCATCGAATAGAAGGGTGCTCTCTCGAATTTGTTAGAGATGGAAACAATCGCGGGATTATACTTGGAGCCGATGCCACCTATTCCGAAAAGGGTGTAGTATGTTACTCCTCTGTTGAATGAGGGTAACTCGATTCATTTACAGAATCTCTTTTATGTACCTGATCGCAAGAAGAACCTGGTGTCCATTTCGGCAATGGAAGTCAAAGGTTTCAGGGTGGCATCATCGATGGAAAGGTACGTGGCTGAAAATAGAATTTTCAAAGATGTTCAATGTTGGCAATTTGTATCAAATTGCAGAAAGTCCCTTGGGGACCATGTCAGTTGACACATAGCATTGGAGGTCTGTGAGTCAGATGATGACAGGGATGCCTGAATTCAAAAGGAGCATGAAGGTACATGTCTGAGATGTATCGAAGGAAAATCTCACAAGGGGACCATTCCCCTCATGTAGTAGGTCCACAAGTTTGGAACAACTCGTGGTTTTGAGATTCATCAAGAATCTCATGTATGCAGGTGGAAGAAAGCCCTCTATGGCTTGAAGCTAACCACTCGGGTTTGATATGAGAGGATTGATAACTGTCAGATGAAGTTGAGATTCACTAAGAGTGAAGCCAATCCAAACCATTGTTTAAAGGTTGTGGATGATAAACCTCTCATACGAGTACTATCTGAGGACAACCTATTTCTGACAGGTGCAGACACACTTGTAGAAGTAAGAGGGAGTTGGATTTCGGATGTGGAATGGTAAACTGCAAGCCAGTGACTACCTCAAGGATCTTAACTTTCAGAAGTTATATGGTGGTGATGACAGACCAGATTTGGGAAATGCCTTTGAGTTTCATAAACTCATTTGCATTGATGTTCTTGGTGAACTTCCGTTCCGATATATGTTTTGCAGTTAGCATGGTGAGCTCATATTTGGTTGAGCCTCACTGTGGAGCCAAGAATCTTCTGAGATATCTTCAGGGCACAATCTCTCATGGATTGAGATACACTGTCGGAAATATGAAGCTGCATGATTATTCGAATGCTAACTGGGCAGGCAGTGTGGAGGATCACTAGAGCACTTCTCAGTGCTGGTTCTCTTTGGATTTTGCTTCGATATCATGGATGAGCAGGAACCAGAAGTCGGTTGCTATAAGCACCGCTGAGACCGAATACATAGCTACGAGTATGATCTCGTGTGAAGTTGCCTGATTGTGGAAGCTCTTTAGTGAGCTGTTTGTACACATGATGAATACCACTATGATTCTCTGTTGAGGAATCCTGTATTCGATGATTTCTCCAGTAGATAGACATCAGATACTACCTTATCTAGGATATGGTAAGTCGATGAGCGAGGAGGCTCCATCACATTGAGACTGATGTACAGGTCACAAACATTTTGTTAAAGCCCTGGGGAAAGGTGAAATTTGTGACTTTCCTGAACGACTTGGAGTTGTTGAGAGACCTTCGTATAAGGGTCCTGCATGTTGCATGCATTGAGCTCTGGGAGCTTTGAGGGCTTGGGGTACTTACTGGAGCAACACAGGACCATAGGGCGACTCAACCTCCCCTAATGGTGCGCTGTGTACAGGGTGAATACCTCAGCCTTCCCCTGTGATACCCCGAGGTGACTTTGGGACAGGATGATTCATTCTCCTGTGAGCCAGGATGATTCGTTCTCCTGTGAGCCAGGATGATTAGTTCTCTTGTGGGACAGGATGATTAGTTCTCCTATCGAGGCATCCTACCCTTGCAATCTGGGACTCATCGGAAGTACCTCTCATCTGATCAATGAGTAAGGAAATGGGTTAGGGACCATAGTAGTACTATCGATAGACACATCGTTGTATCTACTGTACTCCCTATGCTAGGATGACCTCCATTGATTAGGGATCAGTATGAGTGGTTTGAGACATTCTTTTGTGATATTGATCTGAGACTAATAAAACCAACTTTGGGTCAGTAAGAGTGATATGACACACTCTCTTCATATGGAACTGACTTCGGGTTAGTAGAGAATGGTATGAGACATTCTCGATCAATTCTTCTTCTTCATGGTTTAGCAGAGTAGTGCAAAGCATGAAGAGGTGTAGGATTGATCTAAAGATCATCCGATTCCGATAAGTATTCATGGAGTTATGAATTTATTTGTGTTATAAGCCAATTCATCAAGGTCAACCAACAACCAAATAAACCCCACATGTGCTCAACGTTTTAGTATAAAAGGAGACGACTTGAGAGTCATTTCTCACACACACTTCTATCTTGATTTCTCTCTACTTGTCTTGGGTTTTAGTGGAAGAGAAATGTAGGAGTGGAAGCCCTAGACATTGGAGGAAAAGAGGTTGCCCTAGACGCAGATAGAAGGCAGCCCTAACCTTGTCCTAAATAAGCCCTAACCGCACTCCTAAGGAAGCCCTAGCCGCAGTCCTAAGGAAGCCCTAGCTGCAGTGGTAGAATACCCTAGATGCAATCATCTAAATGAGGTCTGTTCACACTAGGGTAGGCCGCATTTCATAAGGGAAGTTCTGGGCCAGATTTGATGATGGTTAGGGACTGTTGTGTGCCCTAACCAGTCCCAGAAATTACAGTAGTAATGAAGTGACAAACAACAGCATTTGTATGGTGGGTTGGCATCAAAGGAAGATGGGACAGCCAGGTCACACGGTGCAGCAAAGGAAGATGGGACAACAAGGTCACATGGTGTTGCAAAGGAAGATGGGACAACAAGGTCACATGGTGCAGCAAAGGAAGATGGGATAGCAAGGTCACATGGTGCTGCAAACACAAATGGGACAACAAGCAATCATAGGAGCAACAGTGGCACAAGTGGGATAGCTGCTAACTAGTGCAGCAAAGCATACGACAACAAGGTGCATAGTGCTGTATAAATGCATGGGACAATAAGGTACATAGTGTTGTATAAATGCATGGGACAACAAGGTACATAGTGTTGTATAGATGCATGGGACAACAAGGTACACAGTGCTGTATAGATGCATGGGACAACAAGGTACATAGAGCTGTATAAATGCATGGGATAGCGAGGTACTAGTGCTGTATAGATGCATGGGACAACAAGGTACATAATGTTGTAAAATTGCATGGGACAACAAGGTACATAGTGTTGTATAAATGCATGAGACAACAAGGTACATAGTGTTGTATAAATGCATGAGACAACAAGGTACATAGTGTTGTATAGATACATGGGACAATTGTGACATGGCAACAAAGGTACATGGGACAATGGCATGCATGGACAACATGACAAGCATGGTGTTGCAAGCACATGAGACATGCTGTATGACAACATGGTTATGACACATGGGACAACAATGCAACATAAGGTGCAGCAGTATGATGTGAACAACATGGTCATAAGGTCCAACTTTGTGATGATGGGTGCAGCATGTTGCAACATGGTGAGGTGCAGCATGATGATGAGATGCAACACGATGATAGGTAAAGCAGTCACCTTGGAGAATCAGTATAAGCAACATGTCTTCAATTGATCTCATGTATCATCTTCTTAGAGATGATCTATGCTCTCATCTAGATAAGTCAAAGTGTTGACTTCAGTTGTAAATGTACTATCTCTCTCTGCTGAACTATTGAAGAACATTTAAGAAGAATTGATCAAGGGTTTCCCCACATTGGGGTTTGTCCCTGGCTAGCGCCACATATTGTGTTCTCTTGTCTTGGCTTGTCTTTTGCGATTTATATTTATGTTCTATCTGTAGTTTACTTTAATGTTGATGTGATTGCTAATCTGGAAAAGATATTAAGTTAACTGTGAAAATTAGAATAAGTTGCTCTAGCATAGAACATACCTAATCTTAACAAAGTTCGGTAAAGTCGCGTAGAATGGAACAAGTGGGGCTTGTTCTGCTTTTTTTCTTTCTTTTAATTTTTGTCTTAGGTAGGCACTAGCCCACAATAGGTGCCTAATATTCAAGCCTATGTATTAATTTAAGATAACAATGGTATGTTCCTATGCTTTAGCACAATTTACTTCAATGTTCCTTTAGCAGCCCAATGACAATTTCCAGTTATATCAAGTAGCAATCTCATTAACTTAAACACATTGATAGTAAATGTAGATAGAACATAAAAACACGTGTAGAAGACAAGCCAAGACAAGAGGACACAATATATGGCGGTTGCCAAGGACAAACCCCAATGTGGGGAAACCCTTTGATTAAATGTTCTTATTATTCTTCAATAGTTCAGCAGAGAGAGAGAGTACAAATATCAAATTAACTTGCCCAAAAACAGTCCTGTCAAATCAGCAGTCAACAACAACCCCAATCAGAAAGTCAACGGTGGTCAAAGCAGCTCCAAAATGTCCTCCAAGCAGCTTGGTGAACAACGGAAGAATTCAGCCTTCCAAGAGGGTCAAAGTCAGCCCAAAAACAGTTCGGTCAACCCAATCAAACGCTGCTGTAATTTCTGCAGTCATATCAAAAGTCAACGCTGAAGTCAACTCAGTCAACCTGTCCCAAACTCTTCGAAAACTGTGCCAATAAATGCAACCTTCAAAAATCGGGTCTGCCCACAAGAATGAAGTCAATGCTTGTCAAAAGCACCCAAGTCAACGCTGTTCTGTTTTCTTGAAATTCGGCCAGCAAAAAAACCTAGAAATTTGTCCTCCTTTCACACATGCGAAGTAGAGAAGGCTGCCTCCAAGTTGTATGAACCAATCAAGAGAGGAGAGAGAGAGACATGCGATGAGATGAGTGATCTCCAAATGAGAGAGAGCTCACTCCTATTGATACATTTCGTTGAGGGTGAGGAGACACATCCATTGGGCTTCAGAGCCTACATTTGACTGAGGCCGACCTTGACAATTTGTGCATGAGAGAATAAATTCAAAATTCCATTTCTGCTTGTCAGAATGAGATGATCTTTATATCAAAATTGGACCTCTCGAAAATAGGAATCCAATGCAATAAATCATCTCCATCATATGAGCCGTTTTAAGGTGGAATTTGGCCCTAGTTGCCAATTTTAACACTATGGCCCTACTATTGCTATGCAATTCATAGTAATGTTAAATTCTTATCTTTCCTTTTCATCCTTTTACTTAAATTTTTAACATTACTATGAAATGGCTTGGGATGTTTGAGAGTGGTATTGACCTCATTGGATTTCACATGGAGAAAGTAGAATTTTACTCAAAATCCGACAGACTTAACAGTTTTTCATGATTTTAGGATTGGGGGGATTGCAATGTTTCCATTGAATTTTGTCATGTATGAGGGCATCAAACTAGCGTTTAATCAAGAGCAACAATCCCTCTATGTACCTTGATGTTAGTGGCATTGCTTGTTGAATTCCTCTATCATGATCCCACTAAAAATGTATCATCACTCAAACAAAACCTTGAATTGACATGCTAAGCATTTTTTATCTTATTTTAATGCTTAGAGGGTGATATTGATGATGAAGATCACAATATAGGCAAAGGTTTTGATGATATCAATGTGTAGGTATTTGTTGTAGGATGATTTCTTTTGGATGCTAGAGGCCATCTAGGTCTTGTTTTTTGATGTATAAATGGTTTGGATTCATATGGATGCACATCAATATATGTGGTTTTCTTTAAAATTTGAATGGTTTATGTTTTTTTGGGTTGACCCTTTTTTTGGTCCTGTCTTTTTATCACTTTTGGTCCAAGGGGTCTATTGGTTCAATGACTGGTCTGCTTCTGATAACATTGCCTTAAATACCTAAGTACATTGACAACTTCCAATGGGAGTGGGTAAACTCAACCATACATTGGCTCAATGTATTCACGAAGTAGCAAATGTTGGGTCTACTCTTCACCAAGCACAGCAAGGATTCAATCAATTGCATGTACAAAGTAGTATCAACCAAATCAGTGTCTTTAATACGAGCTAACTTAAGATTTGGTATCACAGGTGTAACCAAAGTGTTACAATCAAAAATTTGAAATTTCTTCAAAATCTCCGCTATATACTTCCATGGGCTATGGAAGACTTCACTAGCACCTTGACATACCTTGAGTCCAGACCCCAAAAATAAAGTAGAAGAACAATGTGCTTCATATAAAATTCATTGACTAGAATTTGCTTGCACCACACAATGAGCTTCCTAGTGTTGAGGATTATAACTTGGATAAAAACTTCTGCACAAGTTCAGCGTGAATGTGTGAGTAGTAGTTTGAGATAATTTCGAAAAGTGATTTTATTTTTCGAGAAATAATTATATTTTGTAATTCACTTTAGGAAAAAAGTGAAGGTCGTATATTTAGTAGCTGAGTTTAAAAGTGTATCTCATGTATGACTTAGACTAGGAGTAATCTTAAAAATAGATTTCTGGCTAAAAGTATAAAGACGGATGAAGGTAGAGGCTTTCATCATACATGAGTAGTTGAGCAGGGTGAGTGACTAAGAGAGGGAGAGTGCAAGAAGCCAGGAAAGAGGCATGTCTGGGCAGCGCGCAGTTGTACGAAAAAGCCTCGTACAGCCCTACAAAAATCTGTACAATTGTACAGACAAATCATATGGGTCCATACAATATTACGAAATCCATATAGTAGGGCTGTGTTGTAGCTGTATAGTCTGTATAGCAGGGCTGTGTTGATGTTCATGACTCGAGCAGGTACTTCTGCACATGCCTAAGTGTCCAGACATTCAGATGTCACTTAATATACCCTTAACGTTTGCAATTGCTTTAGTTATTAAACTTTAAAGTAATTCCTTATTATAAGATAAAGTGAATTAATATAATGAAATGCAAAGGTTATCTGTATAGCAGGGCTGTGTTGATGTTCATAACTCGAGCAGGTACATGCCTAAGTGTCCAGGAATGCAGATGCTGCTTAGTATACCCTTAATGTTAGCAATTGCTTTAGTTCTTAAAGTAATTCCTTTTTATAAGATAAAGTGAATTAATCTAATGAAATGCAAAGGTTATTTACATTAGTGAATTAGATGAATTTCAACTGTTGATCTCAAGTGAGGTGAGATCTAATCTAGACCTTCAATCACTTGGGAGATTAGGGTTGTGGATTCGGTCAATAACTCAAACTTATAAAGGGAAGGCTTGGATAAGGGAGAAGACACACAAAACATCTCGAGCACAAGATGCCTCGAGAGTCAGATCTCAGTGATTGGGTGGAGAAGGACTTCCATTCAAGTGTGCCGGGTTCGAGGTAGGTGCAAGGGCAGCAAGGGAGATTCGGATCAATCAACAAGATTTGTGGAGGGTTTGATTAGCTTGATCAATTCCAGGTTCTTGTTGCATGTATTTTCCTCAGTAGGCCCTCGGAAGGGAACCCTTGTAAGTTCTGAATTTAATGAATGGAGGATTGATTTGAAGGGTGGAAAGCTTTGTGTGCATGTGATTGTGAGATTGGTATTTAATTTGCTTCTGCTGATTATAATTGTTAAAATTCTAGCCATGCTTTTTTATTTAGTAGATCTGATCTGCTAGGAAGTAATTAACCATGTGTTAGGGTTAGAAAAGTAACAGCCTGTACAACAGAGAATTTCTGTTTCTGTTTTTTCCGCTGGTGTACCTCTCAAGCAGCCTATAGAAGCTCAAGTTAGGGTGATTTCAATAACCATGTAGTGCTGTTTTTTGGGCAGTGTGTGAAGGTTTCATTGTACGTTTTTCAAGGGAATGAAAAACTGATTTAAAGGAGTAATTACTTGTATATGTGTGAAATTATTTTTTATGCTTCTGTGATTTAGTTTCTAGCTATTTTGCAATTGATGCTATGATCTGAAATTTAATGTCAGCATTAAGTAAATTCAACAATTTATTTGCTTGATTGAGATCATAAGGATGTTAATCACCTAGGGTTTGAAAATTTCACACCTAGAATACTTGGTAAGAGTAAAATCATCTGCATATAACACAAAGACATGCATATCAGTGTGGAGAAGCCCATATTCAACAAGTACTCATCTATCCCAGAGTGTTAAGAGCTTATGAGCTTTTGTACCAGGAGTCCCTCTAAATACGCATATGTACTCATTTAGAGTACCAAGCTTGTGGCCCCTGCTACAGCCCATAAAGGGCCTTCTTCAATCTACACATATCGGTATCTTGCCCATACACCATGAACCTTCTTTGTTGATTTTATGTATAGTTCCTCTTTGGTTAGTCCATTCAGAAAAGTAGTCTTTACATCATCCATCCCATTGATAATAATCAACTCCCTCTTTTTGAGAAAACCCTCTTGCTACAAATCTGGCCTAAAATTTCCTGATGTTCTTGTTAATCCCAGGCTTTATTGGTCTTGAGAATCAATCACTGATTTCTTGATTGGTCTTGGAACATTTTTCCACACATTATTTTTGATTATGGAGATTTACTCCTTTGTTGTGACATCTCACTATACTTGCGTTACTTTTGCCTCCTCAAAGCTAGCAGGTTTTGTGTCAATTATGGAAGACGTTAGTGCAACATAAGTAGGACACTTTTTGAAGGATGACTCAAGTCTTTGTCACTTCTACTTGCTCTTGTGCCTCCTATAATGTTTGAGTAAGCCATCTTGACTTTCTGGCTGTATTGGTAAGTTTAAAGCTCCTCCCTAAGTGTTGCAAGACACTTAGGGATTAACTTATATCAATATGCCTTGTGATCTTATTAGGTATGTCTCAATGATTATATGAACTAATAGTGTTTTTTTTGGACACATAAATGAAATTGTATTAGAATGTAAAAAAATTCACAATGTCATGGCTATCCTAAAAGGCTTCTTGGTATATTGAATAACCAATTCATATATATATATATATACACACACATGGTAACAAGCATCTCTTTTTCATTTATACATTCTATAGTCCTTATTAGATATTTATCCTATTATCTTAGAGGGTTTGCCTCGAATTCATGCTTCTGTATTGGCCACAATCTATAGGTGAAAGGGAGAAGATTTTTAATGACAATAGATGTGCTAATTGTAAAAGGTATTGCAAGACACTTAAAGGATTGGAAAATATCTACATGCCTTGCAATTTTAGTATGGATGTCTGAAGGGTTGGTATCAAGTGATTTTTTTGTGGACATGGAAATATGGTTGTATTGGAATGTAAAAAAATTACAATGCCATGCCTATACCAGCAGGGCTTCTTGGTAGATTGAATAACCAACTCATACATATACATTGTGACACACATTTTTTTCCATTTATATATTCTATTAGTCCTTATTAGATATTTACCTTTTGTCTTTGAAGGCTCGTCTTTGGTTCATGTGTTTATATTGGCCATCATTTATAGGATTTCAATGGCGATGGATGTGCTAATTGAAAAAGTGTTGCAAGCTTCTGAGGGATTGAAAATAATTTACATGCTTTGCAGTTTTATTATGATGTCTTGAGGGTTGGTATCGAGTGATTTTTTTTTGGAAGTGAAATATTATTAAAATGGAAAAATATTACAATGCCATGGCTATACCTGCAGGGCTTCGTGGTGGACTGAATAGCAAACTCATGAATTTTATCTTTACACTTTTTTTTTTTCCTTTTCTACAATTTCTAAAGTTATGTTATCTTGTAAAAATCGTCAATGGTTAATTGTTCTTGCCTTTCTTTAGTTGGGACTTGAGTTTTTGAAGGGATTCATTTCATCTTTGCTTTCGATTTTGGTGACTTTTCTTTGCGAGATGTAGTCTTCTTTTCTTTGTACCCTTCTTCTTGAAGCTTGTTGTCCCATGTTGAAGGATTTTGCGCTTTTTTCTCATTATGTAGGACCACCTTGGATTGGTTCTTTTGAATTTGAAGAGAGGTCAAATTCCTCTTCCTTCATTTTCCTTAATTGTCCTAAAGTTGACTGTTCCTCTTCCTTTTTGAGAGTCTCCTTTCTAAGTTGTTGAACAAGAGGAGAAAGTGGGGCTAAAATCACGTAAACTTTTGCAGCGAAATTTCAGATTTCATAATCTGTGGTTTGATTCTAGCTAAAGTTAGTCGATTTGTTGGTGTCCTTTGCTAATATCCATCACTCACATATAGGCACAAGAGAGAATCACCCTATCTACAGAGTTACTGAAAACTAAGAAGAGACCTATACGATTACCAACGTTTTGTAGGGCCTCTTAGTTCTAGAAGAATATTGAAAGATAAAGGAGCCTTATCCAACGTGGGAGGGTTTTTGAAGTTTTCTGTCTAAGTTGAATGGAAACAGATATGGACTTGGATACTAATGGAAATAGATACAAGAATTTTTGAAAACTCAAGATCTGGATACAAAGAAATAACACACACAGACACATGTTTGTATGTATGTATTGTTACTTAGTCGAAAGCGTCATTAACCAGAAACAAATAAAATCAGATTTTAGAATATTTTTCACTCCAAGTCATTCTCACGAACAAAAAAATGCATACTTTTATGAGAAATTCAGATTTGTGTGATTTAGGATCAAGGTAAGGGCTATCTTATAAGCAAATGTTAGGGTTGTGAAGCTCCTCACCTTGTCTTCAAAATATTTCTTTTTTTTGTGTTAATGAGTTTGTTTTAAAAGAAAGGCTTTTTTGGAGGACCCTTCAGTTTGATCTTTCAAACAAGTCAAAAATTTTGTGTGGACCCTTTGCTGCTTCCAAACTAAAAGTTATTTCAAGAGGATATATTTCTGGTTATGTGGAAACACAGAACTTGGACCCTCCACAGGTGGATGTAATAATATGTTTTTTTGTTGTTAAGCTAAAGCTAGGGTGCCATAAGTTTATGCAAAGGATAGAGGTTGCCCAAAAGTATGGAACCTCCTTGATGAAGTGTTGTTCTATGTGCTTTGCACCAAAAAATGATACAAGAAAATCTCCTTATGGAGAAGAAACAAGAAATAATTCCTAAGATTAAATACATTGAGGTACTCTTTTTCCATTTGGAAAAGCCTTGCATAGAAGGGCACATGTTTTTGAATTTAGAAATAGACGCCTCTCTCGATATTCTTCCAACATTATATTAGGAGAAAAGATGCAAGTTCAAAATAGGGCCCTTTCTCAGAGATCTTAGAAACACATATTAGGAGAAATTCACTCTTGATGTATAGGGAGGATGTAGACCTAATTTTGAAAAAACAACGCTGATGCTTACTAGAGGCTGACGTAGGGACCATGGCTACATCTCCAACATCTTTATTGGAAAGTTTGTCAAGATCCAATTGTGGAGGGATTAGCATGTCATCCTTAACAAAAGGGTTTCAAAGAGGCACCATAGAATTGTCCATGGATGTCATAGAGACAACTTGTGGGTGCAACTCCAAAACAATGGGAGGTGAACCAAAAATTGCTCTTTTGTTAATCAATGAGGTTGTCTTTTTGGATGTTGTAAAAGGAAACCTTGACACAACTAGTATAGGAGTAGTGAAAATACTGGTTAAGGGTGTTCCTTTGCCAAAAGAGGATGAACCACATGATGACATTGATGCAACAAAATGGGGGTTGAAAATTGAAATCATTTAAAGAAGAAGTTGCTTGGAAGCAAGGGGAGGTGTTAATTTTCTTGAAACTTTGCAACTACTTAGATGAATTTACTGAAAAATCAAGGCAACTAAAAATTGAAACCAAGTTTAACTTTAACCAAGATACAAAGTTTCTTAACACTCAACATGCAGTGGAAAATACTTGATATAAAAACACATGCACAAACATAAATTTGACACTAGTGTTTTACCTAGGAAAGCCAAATGGGAAAACCTGCTTTCATTGTTGTAGGATTTTTATTGATTGTGCTTTGAGCAAATAGATCTTTTACAAATTCAGTATGTTGCAGTGGCATCCAACAAATAGCCTTTGAGAACTTAATCTCAGCTCCACAATTGCTCTTGACTTACTGCTGGATTATCGCTGTCGACCTTGAGAAGATGCTCTCGACCTTTCCTCTTGATCTCGACTTGCACACACAATTGTTTCCTGTTGAAACTAGGCTTGGCTTCTGCTCTTCGAATTTTGATCTTCGCTCAACCAATGCACTTTGCCAACAATAAAGAATCATTAGTCTGTGCCTTCGTCTTTCTCCTGCCTTGATAGATCTTCGATTCGTGCAAGGAGGCCAAGCTCGAATTTTTGTTCACACAAGCGCAATTAGTTCCTTTTGCTAGGTAACTTGAGCAAGTCTCAGTTACACTTGGACTAGCTCTTAGTTAACTAGCTCAAGTTGCTCCTTGTTTTCCTCTAGTTGTGAACTGAGTTAATTGAGGACTTAATTCATGCTCTCTTCACTTGTCTTTGAAGTCTTAACTTATCCAAGCAAATGCAATCTTAACTCGTGCTAACTAGACTTGTCTTCGCCACCTCATCGTGTAGTCTAATTGAAGAATACTCCAACGAACTGAAGCTCCAACACTACGCATACAATCTGTTGATTACCATTTAACGAACTTAAAATCAACTCATCATACTGAAGTCTAGCTCATGAATTTGCCTCACGTTAGAGAGTCAATTGGAAGGCTTCACTGGCTAAGGCACAAGCTAGAAGACCTTCCTTTGCCACATTTTCAACACCCCCTCTTAGTGAGGAGAGGATTCTATACAACTCTGAAGTTATCTCTGAAAAACATGAACTTGCTTTTGACTAAGGCCTTTGTTGAGATATCTACAACCTGCTCATCTATGGGAATGTACAGTAGCTTTACTATCCCTTTCTGCACATTGTCTCTAAGATGATGGTATCTGATTGCGATGTGCTTGGAGCGGTCATGGAAAACTGGATTCTTAGAGAGCTTAATGCAACTCTAATTGTCATAGTAAATCACGGTGGGCCCCAACCCTTGCTGTAAAAGACCCATAAGAAAATTCCTCATCCAAATGGCTTCACATGCAGCGAAGATGGCAACCATGTATTTGGCCTCTGCTGCACTAAGAGCAACTAATCTCCGCTTCTTGCTAAACCATGAAACAATTGCCGATCCAAATGTTGAAGACGCAATTTGAAGTACTTTTTTGATTTGTGGAGCTCCTTGCCCATCCGCATCTGTAGACTATGAAGCCCTCAAGCCTCACTCCATCAACCTGTCTATACCATAATCCATAATCTGTCGTGCCTTTGAGATAACTCAAGACATGTTTGGCAACAACCCATCGAACTCTAGTAGGCTCCATCATGAACTGGCTCAATTGGTTTGTTGCAAAACATATGTCAGATTGTGTGTTAAGTAAGTACATCAACGACCCAATGAGTTGCTTGTACAATGTGGCATCTACTCGCTCTGCTGTACTAGTGTCTACCTACCTTCAGTTTGTGACTAGAGGCATGGTCTTGGGCTTGCAATCTTGCATATAAAACCTCTTAAGAATCTCCGTAGTGTACTTCCCCTACCCCAAGAAGATTTCCCCATCACTCTTCCATAACTCCAACCCAAGGAAATAATGCATAAGCCATATGTCCTTCATCTCAAACTCTCTTGCAGGATCTGCCTTTAATTCCTGGATTAGATCGTCTGCTCTAGTCAAGATAAGATTGTTGACATAGAGCACTAGAATGAGCGGAAGCCCTCCAATTGTGATGTAGTACAGGTTGGCATCCACCTCACTCTTAGTGAAGCCCAATCCTTGAAGGTAGCTGTCAATGTGAGTGTACCAATCTCTCGATGTCTATTTGAGCTCGTAATGAGCTCTCTTTAGTAAACAAACATGAGGGTCTTTGCTGAAAGTCTCAAACCCTTCTGGCTCCCCATATAAATATCTTCCTTGACCACCCCATTGAGGAATGTTGTCTTCACGTCCATCAAGTGGATCTTCCACCTCGTTTGAGCTACAAGCGCCAGAATCGCCCTGATGGATGAATAACAAGCCACTAGAGCAAACGTTTCCTCATATTAATGCCCTCAACCCGCGATAAGCCCTTGGCCACAAACCTAGCCTTGTACTTCTCCACACTCCCATATGCTCCATGCTTCACCTTGTATACCCAATGTGAGCCTACCATTGGTTTGCCCTCTTGGGCGCGGCACAATCTCCCATACATCGTTCTTCATGATGGACGAATATGCGTCCACCATAACATCCTGCCAAACTTGTTGAGAGGCTGCCTCATAAAAAGAAGGCTCTGAGTCTAACAACTTAGTGATCTGTGACATGTACCTGGTGTACCTTTGTGGCTGCTTGTTCTACGCGAATGTAGAGCTGGGAGTCTCAACTCGCTTTTGGGCCTCTTGGATCAACCTCTCGGCCCACTTGACTCTCTTACTCCCTATGTTGGGAGTCACTGACTGAGTGGCTGCCTCCACTCGACTGGGTCTCTCCTCATTCTGCAAAGAATCATTGTCATCCTACTGTATGACCTACTTGCCATCTGGCTGAGACACAGTCTATGGTACTGGCTGAGGCTCTTTCTTTGGGGTGAGAAGCTCCTCCTTAGGCCCTCCAACTTGTTCTCACTCCAATGACTCCCTCAGAGCTTTGTCCTCCACAAACCTCACGTCCCCTCTGATCATTGTCTTCTTGAGTGATGGTACGTACGCCATGTATGCTTGAGGTGTTTCACAAATTCACAGTACCGCATAAAAATTTCCTTTTCAGTTGTCAGTTCTAGCTTCTTCCAGCTCTCTTTGGGCACACGGCATTAAACTCTTGTCCCAAAGATGCGAAAGTGAGAAACATCAGGCTTTTTGCCTGTGAAGGCCTCCTCCTGTGTATCGTCCAAACACCCTGTGTGGACTCCTGTTTTGGAGAAATACTGTAGTCTTGCATGCCTCTGCCCACAAGAACATGGGCAACCCTTGGTCATGCAACATGGCCTTGGCTGCTTCAACTATGCTGTGGTTCTTCCTTGCAGCCACCCCATTCTGTTGAGGGTTATGGGGTGTTGTAAGCTCTCTCCTAATGCCCCCCTTTGACAGATATGTCCTTGAAAGCATTAGAGACATATTTCCCGCCATTTTCACTCCTCAATGCTTTGATTTTTTTCCCGGTTTGGTTTTCTACCAAGGCCTTAAACTTCATGAACTTGGAGAAGACCTCCTCCCCCTTCTTGATAAAGAATATCCATGTTTTCCGAGAATTCTATGAAGGTGACATAGTACCTGTGTCTCATGAGGGATGGAGAAGAGAAGGGCCCACATGCGTCTGAATGTACCAACTCCAAAACCCTTTGGCTCTATTGTCTCGACCCTGAAAAGATGACTTGCATACTTGTCAAGTTTGTAGCCCTTGTGCACTTCATCCTGGTCAATAATGCACTGTGGTAGGCCTGTGGCTATCTATTGAAAGATCGTCAGTGCCCCTTGATGCAAATTCCCCATGCATCTGTGCCAAAGCTTCCCCACGTCTCTGCCATGATCACGCCCTGCTTTGCTGCTCAAGGTTGTGTCTGTCTCAACCTACAGCTTGTAAAGGTTTTTCACTCACACCAATCTGCTTCATGGCTCCAAATTCTAAGTGCTTGAGGTAGGCCTTTTCTTTGCCAAAAATGACATCATAACCCTTGCCCTCTAGGGTGGAATTAAAAACAAGGTTCTTTTGAAGGCCTGGAACATAGAGGACATCCTTGAGGAGGAGAGGGTTACCAAAATCCTTTTCAAAACTGAGAATACCCATGCCCTTGATCAGGTACCTTCCATCATATCCTAGCTCAATGTGAAACTACATGTCCTCCTTCAATTGGCTGAAATATTCCTTGTTTGCCGTCATGTGAAAGGATGCGCCTAAATCAATGTACCACATGTTGTTGCCCAACTGAGCTTGCCATACAAGCTATCAATGAGAAATCCTTCATGAATTAAGAATTAAAATCATCTACCTCGGTTGACGTTGCCACATGATCCTTATTAGATCCCTTCTTCCGGTTAGGACACTTAGTGGCATAGTGTTCGAATTGGTGGCAAGAGAAGCATTTGATCTTGTTCAAATCTTTTTTCTTCTTCTCGCCCTTTTGACTGGACTCGGCCTTGCCTTGGCTCTTCTTGCCTTTGGCCTTGCTTCCTTTGCCTGCTAAGGCAAAGTTCTCCTCATCCTCTGTCTTCATTGAAACTCCAACTCTCATCCCCTTTCGGATTTCTTCTTGGACGCAGTCTCCCCACAACCTTTCCTAGCTGGGAAGATTCTCTCTGCTACTGACAAGATCCTGGAAACTCTCCCAAGACTTATGAAGTCCCAATAGTGCAAGTCTCACAAGGACTTTTTCTGCTACACTCTCACCCACTCCAGCTAGCTCATCCTGAACCTAGGTGAACTTGGAAAGGTACGTAATGATGGGCTCTCCTTTGCTCATCTAGATATTTCTTAGCTTGTCATTTAAGGCAAGCTTCCTGGCATCACTAGATCCCTAATACAAAGCCAAGATGACTTTCCACATATTGTTTGCTGTCATCTTCCCATAGATATGAGGGATAATGTGGTCTTTGACCCCCTCTAAAATGATCCTCCTGGCATCAACTCTTGGGCATTTGTGGGCACAGTTTATGGGTTCTTCACAAATTCTAGTACCCCATTATCCTCCAACATTACTGAAATCCGCTCCCTCCATGAGCAAAAGTTAGAAGCACCCTCTAAACAGTGGTCTTCCCTTAGTCTTTGGAATGACATACGACTATCCAAATTATGCTATCCAAAATACTGCTCTTCAAACTCTAACATGAGCCTATTGACTGAACTACGCTCTTCACTAATCGAACAAACCCTGGTGCTGGTTTTTATACAGAGTGTGGGTTTGATACCATGTTAATTTTCTTGAAACTCTACAACTACTTCGATGAATTTACTAAAAAATGAAGGCTATTGACAACTGAAACCAAGTTTAACTTTCACCAAGATACAAAGTTTCTTAACATTCAACATGCTGTGAAAATACTTGAGATAAAAGCACATGCACACACATAAATTTGACACGAGTGTTTTACCCAGGAAACACAAATGGGAAAACCTGCTTTCGTTGTTTTGGACTTTTTATTCATTGTTCTTTGAGCAAATATATCTTTTACAAATTCAGTATTCTGTTATTGTAGCTAGCAAATAGCATTTGAGAACTTAATCTCAGCTCCACAATTGCTCTCGACTTGCTCCTAAATCACTTCTCTCGACCCTGCCTCTTGATCTCGATCCGCACACACGATTGCTTCTTGATGAAACTAGGCTCGACTTTTGCTCTTCGAATTCTGATTTTCACTCCTCAACCAATGCTCTCTGCCAACAATACAGAATCATCAATCTATGCCTTTGTCCTTCTCTTTTCTTAATAGATCTTCGATTCATGCAAGAAGGCCAAGTTTGAATTTTTGTTCACACAAGTGCAATGAGCTCCTTTTGCTAATTAACTGGAGCAAGTCTCAGTTACACTTGGACTAGCTCTCAGTTAACTAGCTCGAGTTGCGCCTTGATTTCCAGTGAATCGAGTTAGTTGAGGACTTAACTCGTCCTCTCTTCACTTGCCTTTGAAGTCTTAACTCATCCTAACTAAATTTGTCTCTGTAGTCTTAACTCGTCCTAACTAGACTTGTCTTTGTCACCTCATCTTGTAGTCCAACTGAAGAAAACTCTAACGAGGTGAAGCTCTGTTAAATTTCGGTATGTTCTATGCTTAGAGCAATTTACTTCAATTTTTCATATTAGCCTAATGACAATATTCAGATTAGCAATCACATCAGCATGATAGTAAAGTGCAGATAAAACATAAACATAAACAATAGAAGACAAGGCAAGACGAGAGGACACAAGATGTGGCACCAGCCAGGGACAAACCCCAATGTGGGGAAACCCTTGATCAATTCTTCTTTATATTCTTCAATAGTTCAGCAGAGAGAGAGATAGTACAAGTATACAAAAACTCTTTCACCTATCATTGTGCTGCATTTTGTCATCATGCTACACCTCACCGCGCTGCACCATGCTGCACCCATCATCACTATGTTGCATCTCATCACACTTCATTAATCATGACTGTACCCATCACTGTACTGCATTATGTGCCATTGCTACACCATGTTGTCGTACTGACCTATGCTCTGGCTGCACCTTGCTTGCTTGTTGTCCTTAGCATGCTTGCTGTTGCATGCTAGCTGTAACATTGCATGCTTGGTGTATTTGCTGCTAAGTACCATACACCTGTCCCAATGTTAGTTAGTTGTCCCTTGCATGCTGCTCTCCTTCAGAGATAGATGCTCCAACAGTTCCCGATAGTTCTGACTGTTCCCGACAGTTCCGACAGTTCTGGCAGTTCCTGCTATTCCTGGCAGTGCCGGCAGTTCCGACAGTTTCCGACAGTTCCGGCTTCTACCCTCTAGATTAGGGCACCGTTATCCTTTAGGATCTCTCCTCCTACTAAAACCCAAAGACAAGTAGAGAGGAAGAGATCCCAAGTGTGTTGAAATGACTTGAAGGCCACCTCTATTTA
Organism: Pinus taeda; assembly: GCA_000404065.3. Taxonomy (NCBI): domain Eukaryota; kingdom Viridiplantae; phylum Streptophyta; class Pinopsida; order Pinales; family Pinaceae; genus Pinus; species Pinus taeda. The sequence continues at coordinate 86,129 of APFE031119529.1, read as the reverse complement.
TACTAAAAGTTTGAGCACAAGTGGGGTTTATTTGGTTGCTGGCCGACCTTGACGAATTGCCCCATAACACAAATAAATTCATATCTCCATGAATACTTATCGGAATCGGATGATCTTTAGATCAATCCTACACCTCTCGGTGATAGGGATCCAAGAAAAATATCAGCTTCCATTAATAAGATGACCCACATGGAGTTTGGCCCTAGTTGCCAATTTTAACACTCCCTCTCAACTAGGGAGAACTCCATCCGTTGATCCATATGTTTGACTGTACTATCTCTGCCATCAGTGCCGTGCACTACTCTGCTCTGTTGAGCTCTGCTTTGCTTTGCTCTGCTCTGCTGAACCATGAAGAAGAAGAATTGATTGAGAATGTCTCATACCATTCTCTATTGACCCGAAGTCAGTTTCATCTAAAGAGAGTGTGTCACATCACTCTTACTGACCCGAAGTTAGTTTTATTAATCCCAGATCAATATCACAAGAGAGTGTCTCAAACCACTCATACTGATCCCATATCAGTTTCATTGATCCTAGATCAATGGAGGCCATCCTAGCATAGGGAGTACGGTAGATATAACGATGCGTCCATCGATAGTACTACTATGGTCCCTAACCCCATTTACTAGCTCATTGATCAGATGAGAGGTACTTCCCATGAGTCCTAGACTACATGGGTAGGATGCCTCGACAGGAGAACTAATCATCCCGTCCACAGGAGAACGAATCATCTTGCCCCACAGTCGCCACGGGAGAACTAATCATCCCGACCCACAGGAGAACTAATCATCTTGTTTCACAGTTGCCACGAGAGAACTAATCATCCCGGCCCATAAGAGAACTAATCATCTCGGCCCACAGTCGCCACAGGGTATCACAGAGGAAGGTTGAACCTATCATCCTGTATATAGCGCACCACCAAGGGAGGGTGAGTCGCCCTGTGGTCGTATGTTGCTCTAGTAAGTACCCCAAGCCCCTAGAGCTCCTAGAGCTCAATGCATGCAACATGCAAGACCCTGGTCTCTCAACGACTCCAAGTCGTTCGGGAAAGTCACAGATTTGACCTTTCCTCGGGGCTTTGACAAAAAGTCTGCGACCTGTACATCAGTCTCAATTCGATGGAGCCTCCTCGCTCATCGACTTACCATATCCCAGATAAGGTAGTATCTGATGTCTATCTGCTGCAACAATCATCGAATATGGGATTCCTCAACAATCGAATCCCCCCTTGGTTGTTACAGAGGATCACAATGGTATTCATCGTGTGTACAAACAGCTCACTAAAGAGCTTCCACAACCAGGCAGCTTCATACAAGATCATACTCGTAGCTATGTATTCGATCTCGGCGGTGCTTATAGCAATCGACTTTTGCTTCCAGCTCATCCATGATATCGAAGCAGAATCCAAAGAGAACCAACAATGAGAAGTGCTCTAGTGATCCTCCACACTGCCTGCCCAGTCAGCATTCGAATAATCATGCAGCTTCATATTTCCGGCAGTGTATCTCAATCCATGAGAGATTGTGCCCTAAAGATATCTCAGAAGATTCTTGGCACCAATTCAGTGAGGCTCAATCAAACATGAGCTCCCCATGCTAACTGCGAAACATATATCCTGACAGAAGTTCACCAAGAACATCAATGCGAATGAGTTTATGAAACTCAGAGGCATTTCCCAAATCTGGTCCGACATCACTACCATATAACTTCTGAAAGTTTAGATCCATAAGGTAGTCACGGGCTTGCAGTTTGCTATTCCACACTTAGAATCCAACTCCCTCTTGCTTCTGCAAATGAGAGGGTCTACCCTTGTCAGAAATATAGGTCGTCCTCAAAAGGTGTTGGTATGAGAGGTCTATCATCCACAACCTTTGAGCAATGGTTTGGATTAGCTTCACTCCTAGTGAATCTCAGCTTCATCAGACAACCATCAATGCTCTCATACTATGCCCGGGGTGTTTTGCTTCAAGCCATAGAAGGCTTTCTTCCACTTTTATACATGAAGTTCCTGATCATGAATCTCAAACTCCTCGGGTTGATCCAAACCTGTGGACCTGCTACATGAGGGGAATGGTCCCCTTGTTAGATTTTCCTTCGGTACATCTCAGACATGTACCTTCACGCTCTTCTCGAATTCAGGCATCCCTATCACCATCTGACTCACATCGGGTAGGGCCCCATAGGTAGACCTCCGGTGTTATAGATGCGATATATCAATTGACATGATCCCCAATGGACCATCCTGCAACTTGATACAAATTGCCAACCCTTAACCCATGAGAAAATGCATCTTTGAAAATTCTATTTTTTAACACGTACCTTTCTAGCAATGAATGCCACCCTGAAACCTTTGACTTCCATTTCCGAGATGGACACCAGGTTCTTTTTGCGATTAGGTACATAAAAGAGATTCTTGTAAATGAATAGAGTTACCCTCATTCAATTGAGGGGTAACATTCCCTACACCCTTTTCGGGATAGGTGGCATTGACTCCAAGTATAATCCCACAGTTGTTTCCGTCTCTACCAAATTCGAGAGAGCACCCTTCTATCCGATGAAGTGGCTTGAAGCACTACGACCAATAAGCTAGATTCCCAAAGAATCTGAAGGAGAGGGCCAATACAAGATAACACTTCATCTTATCAGAAACAACATTTGATTCTTCATACCTGGGGTTCCTTGCTTTCTCTGAAGAGTCGGCCGTTTCGTGGATGACCTGCATTACCTGTCATTCCTCTGACCATTGAAGATGTCCCTGGAATGATTGTTATCATCATCAAGTGACGTGTCCCTACCATTCGGACACTCCTTCGCATAATGGCCGAAGTAGTTATCTGCCTTTCCTTCCACCCTGAGATTCAGTCTTCCCAATGAAGTGATCTTTAGGTAGGCCATATTCTGCTATGCCATTCTGATAATATTCTTTGCTTCGATTTTATCTTTGCATTGGTGTGCTGTGGCTGCCGTCTTTTTATCTTTTCCTCCTTTCTGCTTCTTCTTACCCTCCTTAGAAGTGTTGAAGAAAAGTGTAACTAGGTTCGGTATTTGTTAATATAATTTTGATCTTTGTACTTGTCGATTTTTTATTTTTATTTTTATTTGTAAATTATATGAATGAGTTTCTTGCTCATTCCATAGGTCTAGGAAAGTCAAAGAGTCAAAATTATGTTAAAGAGTTCTTCTTGAGCATTTATGTAATGTACATGGGTCAACCTAGTGTCAAGTAGCCCTCCAAGATAAGCACCATCCTCCAAAGAAGACGACTGACAGCAACACGATGTGAAAGACAATCAAGTCGACTTCATAATATATAGAGATGGCATGTCTGCTCAATAAATAGACACCACGGTTCACAAGGACATGTCGGCTAATATGGAAGACGAACCAATATATATACCCCATTAGGGTCTGTGCAGAACAGAGGTACAAAACTCAGATCCTTTGAAATCTCAGATGGGTATAGTGACTCATAAATTTTGGATAAGTGTAGGAGTTTAGTTTTTTCGGATGAAAGGATCTCTATATTTTTTGGTGATGTTTCAGCCTCCTCACAGTCTCAATAAAGCGTTGTCAAGGCATGCTAAAACACAGTCTCAGTCTTAGAATATATGCAGTGAAATACACTCTCGGCATACCTCTGTCTCAAGCATACAACCTTGGTATTTTTGTGAAGAAGAGGATCTTAAAGAATCACCCTCAGTCTCGACATACACTTAAGATGCAATTATATTATGAACTTAGAAGTAACTCCGACTCCGACTCCGACTCGCCCGAGCAATGACTCCGACTCCGACTCCGACTCCGACTCGGCCGAGCAATGACTCCGACTCCGACTCCGAAACGGTAATGACTCGGCGCTCGTTATCATGCTCGTTGTGTAAAAAATACATTAAATATTTCAGTTTTTTATAAAAACATAATTTTGAAGAATTTTAAAACATAATTTAAAGATCTTAATTCATGTTTCCAAACACACAACATTATAATATAGATGGAAGACAACATATGATCAAAGTAGGCTCATGAACCAATCTATTATATCAAAATGGTACCCAATGGCAATACATAGTCAACTGCCATACATGATCAAAGACTCAAAACAAAAAACACATAACCAAGGAGGCTAGAAATGGCTTCTACAAGACTACAACAAAAGTAAACTGTGACGGTGGCTAGACTCCAGTACTAGTACTACTGGCTAGTAGCTACTGCCAGAGGAGCCAAGATCATGTCGATCAATCTCTGGATCATCATCATCATCAGAGTTAGAGCCCCCTGCCCATGGCTCCTCCTCATCATCATCATCTCCAACTGCAACTGTAGAAGTGGTACCACTAGTAGGCTGTGCAACTGCAGTAGATGCACGCTGAGATAGAGTAGCTATGCGGCTGTGCTTCTGTCGTGGCTCAGCTGAGAAGAGGAAGCACCTACAACTGGAGTCCTTGCTGGCTGTGAGACTGAGGCTGGTGGATCTGCATTCAACTGAACATGTTCAACTTCAGCTGATGTCTCCAAATCTAAATCTAAACCAAGATCCTCATCAGGATCAAACTCTGCTGGACAACTCTCCACTACCCAATCTGACGTTGGATCAATGTCTTCCAACACAATGGGATCTGAATCAGGTCTTTTGTTCAGCAAATGGTTTCGTCTGAGCCGAAGGTTGTACTGGACATAAACTAGATCATTTAACCGTTTTTGATCCAAACGGTTTCTCTTCTTTGTGTGAATCCTCTCAAAGACAGACCAATTTCGCTCACACCCAGTTGCACTGCAAGTTTGACTCAAAATACGAATTGCAAACCTTTGCAATTCAGGAACATGGCCACCAAAGGCCTCCCACCATTGTGCTGCAAAACACATAGGAGTGTAATGAGTTAGCTCAACAAAATTACAAATTATATCTAACTTTCAAATTATAAATGATTTAACAAACTTAAAAAAAAAGTAAAACTATTAAGAATTTGAAAATTGAAATTTTTGTTTACCTGGCTCATCTGCTTCTCTTGCAATCTTTGCTAGGTTCTTCCCAAAGGTACCTGATGCATTGCTGAAGGTTGTGACCTGTCGGTGTATTTCCAGCTGATCAGACTCCAATGGGATCATGCGATCAATGCAATCAATCAGTCCATCTCTGACCTCCCCCCTCAAAGCTCCTGACTCCTTAGCTTTATAATGATACCGTGGGTTCAAAATATACCCAGCTGCATGTATAGGGCGATGGAGTTGATTGTTCCATCTTTCATCAATGATTGCCCAAATGGGCCCATACTTTGCCACTCTATCCTTGTATACCATCTTTATTTGCTCCTTTGCTTGATCCATAGCCTCATAAATGAAGCCCATAGCCAACCTTTCCCCATCCACCAAGCGCAACAAGTGGCTCGGCAAGCTTCACAATCTCTGCTGCCTTTCTCCAAAAAGTTTCTTCATAGACTTTCCTTTTTCAATTCTTTGCCTTCCGGTTTGTTAGACCAATTTCTTTGATTCCATTCATCACTGGAAAACATCTTTTACAAGTTTCTATGTTGGGAAAGCATAGATTGCAATGTCAAAAAATGTGTAGCAAATCTAGTGATGGCAGGCCTAATAATATCCTTGTGCCTCCCAGTTGTTGTTTTCCTCATGCAGGCCTCAAAATCAATGTATGATTGTAGATAAATCTTTGTTATGCTTTTTGGCATGATCTATGGTGTTTTATGACCCAATCTAATTTTCCAATATCCTCAAGCATGAGGTCTATGCAATGTGCAGCGCATGGGGTCCAAAAGATGGTCTTGTGTTTTTCCTCTAACAATTTACCAACAAGAACATAGTTAGAGGCATTATCTGTGATGATTTGAACAACATTAGCCACCCCCAACTCCTCAACAACCTGATCCAATAGCTGAAACAGCAAGTGGCCATCTTTTACCTTATCAGATGCATCAACTGATTTTAAGAACATGGTTCCCTGTGGGCAGAATACAAAAAAGTTTATGATGGTACGGTTTCTTTGATCAATCCATCCATCTGACATGATGGTACACCCTGTTCTCGCCCATGAGTTCTTGAACTCTTGCAAATACTCATTAATGGATTGAATTTCTTTCTGAAACGAAACCCCCTTAGCTCATGCATAGTAGGGCCTTTGAAACCTTTTCTAGCAGCATGTATGGCATCAAACATAGGCTCATAATATGGTGAACGAGCAGCATTAAAGGGGATATCAGCATCATACCACCATCTAGCTATGTACTCACAAGCAGTCTCCCTCAATTCTTTCTTCCAATGGTCATCTAAAGTGGGCTGCATTTGAGTTTTACAAACTTCAGGACCATGTGCATCTGATGGAGAGGAGGCCGGAGTGAAATAACTTTTGATATTCACATCACCTTTTTTTATTCAACCCTTTCCCTTATCTTGAACAGAACCAAAAGAGTGAGGAACATATCAGAAAGGATTGGATGCATTGGTTTGAAGGATAGAGGAAGAACCCTCAAAATCATAATGGGGGTTGGCAGCCATCATTTTTTGTATCTCCCTCTTCCTCCCAATTTCAGCCTGTATGTCTTTTTGCCTAGCCTTATCTTTTTTAAATTTCTCAATGCTGGCCAACAAATTCTTCCTAATCTCCCCAATTTCTGGTGAGGTACATGGGGTAATTTGGCCTCTAATCCCTGCCAATTGTTGCTTCAGCCTATTAATGCCCCCTGGACCTCCCTTAATTTTCCTATGGCAAAATTTGCCTTGCATTTGACTATCAACCATTTCAACATATGCCCAAGCAGGATCTCTTGCTTTAGGTGCCATTTTTTGAATAGGAAATGAAAGCAAACAATCTGAAAATGAAAAAAAAACCTTGATTCAATGTTCATTTATTTGACAAAAAACACTCTCTAAGCTTTCTAGATATGCACCTCAAACTTACTAAGAAAAAACAGATTTATAGAGGTGAAAAAAAATACCTCTAGGCACAAACTGCCTCCTCAAGCTTGCTCCAGGAATCAGCTCCTCAATGCTGCTCCAAATGGCTGCTTAAGAAGCTCCTCACTCCAGCTACAATGCTCCTCCAAGACTCCTCACTGGTGCTCCAAAACAAGCTCAAGAACTGCTCACTAACTCTCAAAGAAGACTCTCACTCAAATGCATAAGATTGCTGTGAGAGAATGAGAGCACTTGGGTGTGTTAAATAGGGTTTGGGAGGGGGATATGGACCCCAAACTACAATTAGCAAAATCACATAACTGTTTGAACTCCAAAATAACCAACAAACAATTTTAAAATCCATAAAAAACCAGTTAAATGGCTGCGTTTGCGTTCGGGTTCCGTTCCACATTGACTCCGCTGTTTCATAGCGGAAACAATCCGTTTCGGCCGAGTCAGCAATGACTCGGCTGAGTCATCGCTCACTCGGCCTTCCGAACTGAGTTAACCACCGTTTCAAATGGGAGCCCATCGACCCGGATCAACCCGGCCGAGTCAATGTTGACTCGGCCATTTCTTAAAACAATGGTATATATATCTTAGCATAAAGATCTCGATGATCCTAGAGGAATACTCTCAATATACATACATATCTTAATATGGACCTCGTTATTATGATGGTGATCTCGATGAAGGTGTAGAGATGATCTGAGTAAAGGCACAGTGGTGATCTCAATGAGCAGTCATGGAGCAACATTGATGATCTCAATAAAGCAGTAATGATGATGATGATCTCAGTAGTAAGAAGATGATTGGTGTCTTGGTCTTGGAGTCACTTGATAGGTCAATGGTCATGGTCTTGGTATTCATCAATTGGAATCTCTATAAGAAGAATTTTGAGCGGGTTTTCCTCTCCAAGAGGCAGAGGTTTTGGCCCTGTTAGAAAGCCAACTTCTTGTGTTCTCGTCTCTTTGTTTTTGGTAGCTATTTGATGAAATAAGAAACACACACTCTAATAATGTCAACAAGAAGATTGTGCTAATGGAAAAATTAAAATGCCTCACAAATAGTTATCATGCTAAGAAGAATCTCATTAATTCAATCTGCCCTAGATTCTTCAACAAGAAGCATCCTATTGCTCCTTTTGCTTCGATTCACTTGATTGCGCTTTCTTTAGGCCTATGTTCTCCAAGTACTGTGCCTGTACACATGCCTCACCCACTAATTTGGGCTTGAACAACCTCACATGCTCCCGCAGATGGCTGTGTAGACCCCCCAAATACTTGAGAAGTACATTTAAGTTCTTTAGGGAGATACCCAACATTATGAACATATTTCTAAATACGGTGATATACTCTTGCATGCTTTGCCTGAAGTAGTGCCACCAAATCCACTGGTCCTCTACATACCTAATAGGGTAAAAATATGAATTTATGAGGGTTTTGAAGTCTTCCCACTTAGTCACTGGAGGTTCTCCCTCCAGCCTTAAGGTCCCCGTGTGGCTTTCCTACCAAGTCAAGGTATGGCCCTCTAATTTTAGCCCGCACAAATGAAATCTTTTGTTATTCCTCAATTTGATCGACGCTGAAATACACTTCCAATTGTTGCAACCAGTGATTAGCTTCAGAACATCGATCTTGCCATGGTACGACTTGATATCGACCTTTGCTTCCATTTTAAATAGGTGTTGTGATTGGTTTATGACACTTGAACTGGGTTGATCTTTTCTGGGTTTTTTCTTCGGTTGGTTATCCATTTCATCCCAATCTCCTGATCCCCCTTCTAAATTGTCCCCTGCAGTTGAACCCCATTCTTCTCCAAATATCCCAACCTTATTGCTCAGGGCCCCCATGAGGAGATTTACGTTAAGATTTATATCAGTGACTTGATGTTCTAGTCGCGTAAACATATTTGTCGGCCAGGATTAGGGGTTTACGACTTTTGGCCCAGTCGATCTAGATCTCCTGCAAATCTCCACAATACACCCAAAGAAACCTGCTCTGATACCAGTGTCATCTGTAAATTGTTGTGGATATTCCACTGGGCAATTTGTCACAATAGATTTGATAAAATTATATTTAAAATCTAAAATTCTACACTATTACAGTTTTATTAGATTTCTGGATTTGTAGATTTAATGTTAATAGTGCATGCATGCGAATTTATTATTTAGAAAATAGAGAACAACGAAATAAAAGCTCACACACATTTGCGCTTCAATCGGTTGATCACTGTGCATCGATTGTAGAGTGATAATTTCCTTGCTTGGCTTACCTGTTCTTTATTTTGGGTGAAATTGAGTCATGGATGAGGAATAACATTTGGGGTTCCTTGGTAAGTCTTTTCCACGTGAGATGCTCTGGGAATCCCTTTCGGGAGAAAAACCCATCTAGAAGGTGAGGCCGCTCCACTCTCTTTCTCTGAATGGAAATATGGCTGTGAGTACAAAGAAGTATGGCTTGTGGCTCGTGGGATGCTACATTGCACAAATCCTCTGTGTGCTCTATCTCCTATCACTCTTGACTATTTTTGCCCAACTATGGAACAAATGCACTTGAAAGAATCAAACCCCTTTTCCTGCTAGCAACCCGGTTATATCAGAGCCTGATAGCCTACTAGCTAGTCACCTGACATGGGACACAAAGGACACAGATTAGAGTGTTGGACACGGACACGTTGACCCCCCGGAACAAGACACGTCATATATATATATAATATAATATATATATATATATATATTAAAAATTAGATGTTTCTTACACAAATTCCCATTTATGATACAAATTCATTGATTCAAGCATAGATCTTCATCTAGATGTAAGTTTTACAAAGTAACATTATGCACACAAATACAATTGTGACATAAATGATAAATCATTATACATATTCAATTCATCAATGATCCAATAGGAGAAAGACAAGATACTGTAGTTTTCTCAATAAGTCATCAAAATCAAAATGTGTTATATAGGTAGTACAATGCCAATGGCAAATAGAAATAGCTAATATGAAACAACTACAAGTCTACAAGCCTTAAGGCAGTAGGTAGCTCATGAGTCATGAATCCTCATCATCAAAATCAACATCATTGAACTGATCATCATGGTTACCATTGCTCTCCTTTGCTCTATCCTCCTCCTCTATATCCAAAGTCATCTTTGCATCTGCTGGTGTGGAGGATGACCCCTCTATAGTATCACCATCATCAAATGTGATAGGCTCTAGCACTTGCTCATTGAGATCCAAGTTGGCCAATGCCAACTCAACACTGCTGTCCAGACCCATATCATCAGGAAAGACATCCCACATCTTTGTCTTTCTCTTCAACCACTCATCCCTCTGCCTGTAAATAAGATGAACGTTGGTGTGCACATACACCATTGTTTCTCCCTGGACTGCTCAAGCTTGCTCTTCTTGACACTATACAAATTCCCATTCGTACTCCAATGCCTCTCGCAACAAGAGGCTGAAGTCACCTGAGAGAGGAGCCTTAGGGCTAATTGCTATAGAGGAGGGCTTGTTGCCCCATGAGTTGCCCACCAAGAATAGGGCTTCTTAGTTCCCTGTCTCTAATCACGTCATATCTTGCAAATCGACCAGTGCCAATGGAAAACTCTGCAAAGGCATCCTCCATCTCATCAAGGAATGCTCTATCCTGAAGAATCTGCCTGAATGCATCTTTCCTCCCCTGTGAGATTTCACCATCCATGTGAGGAGGGAATCTGCGGGAAGGTCCACCATTCAGCCGCTCATGCCTGTAGTATTTTGGTTTCAAATAGTGAGTCAAACAATGTAAAGGTGTGCAATTCTTGTCCCATCTGCTGACAAGAATATCTTGTATCGTGGTGAAGAAGGCCTCTGATGATGTCGCATACTCGGGGTACTCACTCACAGACTCAATCATGGAATCCTATCCCTCATAAACCTCTCCTAGGATGGGTTGGTCTGTATCTGCAAATCAAAGCAAAGAAATGATAGGGTCCATGATCTTAATAAGTAGATTACCCTCTCCCACCAAGCATCATCTAACACTGTGTCCTTCACTCTTTTTAAGGCTGCTTGATTTGTCTTTCTCCAAAAAGACCAAAACTCTGAAATAGCCATGGCCCCAAGAGCGGTCTTGACCTCCCTCAACCTCTTCAACATGATGAATGAAGAGGCAAACTGTGTATCCGCAATCTTCAACAATGATAGATTGGTGTACTCCTTGTAGATAGTGAGGGCATTTGTATGATTTTGTACAAAGTTGCGGATATGCCGTGCATCCTCAATAATGCTTCTAATCCAAAGCACATCAAAAGCAATATATTTAAGTGCTAAGTTCAATGAATGGACAATGCAAGATGTCCAAAACACTTGTGGATATTTAGCTTCCACAATCATGCCAGCAACCTTGCAAACATATACATTATCTGTAATGATTTGCACACAAGAATCAACACCTACATCCTCAATAACTTTAATAAACAACTCACCCATATATTGTGCATTCTTGTATTGTCCAATTGCATCCACTGATTTCAAGAAAACTAGACCATTCAAGGAAGACACCATGAAGTTGATGAGTGGGTGCCATGCTGGATCTGTCCATCCATCAGAAACAATGCTAACCCTAGATGTTGGCCATGCTGATTTAATAGGCTCAAGCATTTTGGCCACCTTTTTTTGCCTTCGTCAATAATGCGCTTCTAAGCTTCTCTGACCCAGGAGGCACATACCCTGATGGAGCCCCTTGAGTTAGAGCTTGGCACATCTCAATAAATAGAGGTGAGCGTGCAATATTAAAGGATATGAAGTTCTAATAGAAAAAATGCAATGTTGAGATCAATCTCTTCTCGTTTCTCTTTTTGAAAAATCTTGTCCACTGGACCAAGTGCAATTGCCTTTCTTTTTGCTGCTTGTGGCCCTGCAAAAATCTCAAATGGGAAGTTGTTGTTGCTTTTCTTGAAGAATTGAAGGGGGTCATTATTCTTGTTTTTTTTAGATTTTGCAGCCACATTTGCCATACCAACATTGGCCTCTCTTTCCATTTCTTTCCTCTTTGCTGAAGACACCTCTGTACAAGCTGCAATTCCACAACTTGGTAAAGCCAACAAATGAGCTTTCACAAGGAAATATGTGCTCATGAAATGATTGTTGCAATAGCTGCATTTCCAAGCAACATTGCCTCCTCCCTTCATCTTGCTGCTTGGACCTTGCTTAGGTGGAATTTCCGGAAATGATTTCTGGGTTTTTGGAGAACTCTTGTGTTTTAGCCTCTCCACAAAGTCTCGAGATTAGAACACCATTTGATGCTACAAAAACTAACACTTCCTCTTAGTGAGGAAGGTGTTCTATCTCTAGCGCTGCACAAATTGCCACAACACCCTATCTCTGCATCATTCTCCCATACACACTGTTGGTGTCAACAATTGTGCCTGCCTGCTACTGTCCACCAATCACTGCGCTAACTCTGATTCATCTGCCAATGACTGTAGTTGAGCCATGATGCATCTGTGCTGTTGCTGACACTGCACTGTACATCCTATACTGCTGCCAACTCTGCATCTGCATTGCAACCCAACTAATACTCCCTCTCAACTGTCGCTGCTACTGCTGCAATTGAGAAGCATCCAAAATATCGAATCAATTGTGTCTTTGTGCCGCAACTGTTTCTTGAGTCTCTCACTGCTACTAGCCTCTACACTATCCACTGAGAAATCTGTGTTGCTATTCACTCTGCTACTGAGCCTCCTGCTTTGCTATCAACACTACTTTGTGCTTTCGGCATCTGAGTGCCACTAGTCTGCAACTGTAACTTTGGAACTGACTGCCTCAACTAACACTGATCCTCCTGCTACTGAATATTGTGGGCCCCTATAGCAAGGTGATGATTTATGAGGAACCTCCATCTGATGCTCACCTCATAGGACCCTGTCCAAATCTCTGCGCAACTTTGGGACTAAAGCTCTATATCACCCCACCTCTCTCCTGGAGGTTTAGCTACATACATGGCGAATTGTTCCTCCAATTGTGAGGACGCCTTTTCTATCTCTGTAGATGCTGTCGCCTGATCTTGCTTCTCCTTCTGGTCCTTCTTCCTCTGAGGACACTAAGTACTGTAGTGGCCTAATTCGCACACCTAAAGCACTTGATCTTAGATAGATCCTTGTCCTTGGCTAGGACCTTTTGCTTCCCCTTTGATGCAAGGGCCACATTATCTTCCTCCTTCACACCTTTTGATCCCTTGCAGCTACTACTACTGTTGGAGCTCTTTACTAGAGATCACATCTAGTAGCAACAACTCTTTACTAGAGATCGCATCATCTCTTCCTGCTGTAGGTCTGACCACATTCGGTCCCACCTTGGTAATATATCTTGTCCCAAAATGCCTTGGACGAAGATTTCCCATTCCTCGGAGACACTATTTAGGGCCAGACGCACAGGCTCTATAGTTTGAGGTGCTTCTCCTACGATTGCAAGATGATCTTGGATATCCTGAATTTTGGTGAGGAAGGGATCTATGCCTTCACCCATCTACATCCTAGTGTTCGACAACTTCTCTTTCAGAAACATCTTTCACTACTCGGAAGGATTCTGATATAACCTTGTGAGAAAATCCCACATCTCCTTGGCTATATTCTTGCCAGATATGTGTGAGACTATATGGTCTCGGACTCCATCCAGGATCATCCGCTACACTTTGGCAATCTCTTTCCTGAAAGTGGCTAACTGCTGTTGGTTTGTAGGTTCTACCACAACGTTATCTGCATATGTCTTCAAACCTTGCTCGTTTAGGAGAAAAGACATTCTGGACTTCCAGATGATATATTTGGAAGCACCGTCCAATCTGTCTTGATCTCTAAGTCCAACTGTGGCCATTTCTGCAAAAACTCAACTTGTGATGGAAATCTCCCTCTTTCTCTTGCTTGAATGCTAGCATTGCTATTCGCACTCCCTTATAGAGAGAAAATTTCCCTGCTGCTATTGCCTGCTACAACTGTAAATATTGGATTTCTGAACTAGAAACCCTCTAAAAAAATCTCCCTCTGTGTGCGCTTTCTCTTCCACTCGGCGCTGATTCTACTATAGCAAACTGTTGCAAAACACTTCTGTGCTTATACAAGCAATCTACTCTATGAAAACACTGAGTTGCTACTCTCTTTGCCTGATAGAATCTCTTTTCAGGACAAAGCGAATTTTGTGGCACCCTGTAATTGAAAATTGAACCCTCTGTCCAACAATTTGCACTGCTTGGCTAGGCATTGCACAACCCTTGAAAACTTCGGCTTGTTGTTCCCTTTGAACAATGAAATTTTCTCTCTTTTGCCTCCTTTTTGTCCCTCAAACATGCTTCAATTCCAGGTGAAAATTCCTTGAAATGCAACAACTGGAAATTATTCTTCTAACTGGTTAATTATTAAGTAGTTTATTTGCTACGATAGGTAATGAAAAATTCACACTACAATTTCTTCACCATAAAAAACAATATTGCAGAAGCAAAAATGGGAATTGAGAAATGCTAGCACACACATAAAAATGACAATTATTTTTGGGCAATTGTCCCTGGAAAAACCCAATGTGGGAAAACTAGTGTAGTAGCTGAGGGTTTTATTATTATGCAGTAGTGAATTCTAAGTACAATAAATTTAGATGCCTAGCTATCCAATTTGAGAGAAATTTTGACAAAATAACTTGAGCGAATTTACCCTCGTTTCCAAGCAATCTTGGCTCTGACTGACATCTGAAAAGCAAGCTGTCCAAACTCTCTGTGTAGGCCATGCGTCAGCTCTGGGCAGGCACTCACATGTTCAACCCGGAATTGATGCTAATCAAGTCGTCTTGCTTGCTGCTGATTGGGAAAGTGTCTATCTGGCCTCCTGGAAAATCCCTCGGGCCTCTGGAAACTGAAATGACCTCTCCAACAAAATCGATCTGATCACTGAAGCAATTGCGTAGGCCTTGCATTGCTTCCAGGAGAAATAATTCGGCCTCCTCTCTTGCCTATCTGGAATTGGAAAATCTTCCTCCGGACTCACTGTCTTTGCCCCTTTGTCTCTGCGTCTCGTTTGTGGCTCGAACTCTTCTAGCAGAATGCTGCGCTCGGGAAAATTGAACTGCCCAAAGAAACTCACTCTCCAAGTGTGTTTCTCCATCTACCCATTGACATCTTTTTATAATCTCTAGTTGGGACTCCAATGACCAAGATTAAAACTTAATCGATGACTGTGATCATCTCCAAGTCGATCTGTGTGAATTTCTAGAGAAGTCTTACCTTTCTCAATTAATTACTATTAATTAATCGATCTCCCTTTGTTAGAATTAGGCATTTTTTGATTATCGGTCAATTAATTTAATTGAGCAACTCATGTGTTTTAGCCTCTTCACAAAGTCTCGAGACTAGAACACCATCCAATGCTACTACAAAACTAACAGTGAAACTTCTTATTCCCCACCATTAGTTCTAGACATATGGGATGGGGATGGCAAGTTTTGAAGAGAACATGTAAGTGGGCTTGGGTCATTAATATGTGATATGGACATTGATTGCACCATCAAAACAGATGACCAAATTGTCTCGGGGGACTTGCAACAAACATTGCCTTAAGTTCGATCTAGTGTTGCACAATTAACCTCGCATGAGGCTAGGGTTCTTGAACATGTCTTGAAATCTTGCCTCTCATATTGGATTTGGGAATGGTATTGTTGCTGCAAAACATAGCAGGCTTGATGCAAAGCCTCATCAGGCAAGGGGCCAAACCTTATGGCAATAAAGAGGAAGGGTTGCCACTGCCACCTTAACAACCTTGCTCTTGCTCTTTAGTGGGATTTAAACCACAAGGGAGGTTTCCCTAAATAACCTATAATGATACTCTAGTACTAGGGCTCAAGGTGATAAGTTTTTGAAGGAATAAAGATGGATAAAGTACCTGGTAGGGCCAAAGATGGCCTAGGTTTTCTATGCTAAGGTTCGAGTACTCTAAGCCTTAACCACTAGATGGGCTAGTATAAATTAGGGTTTGGATGATCTTCAATAATATGGCTTTCCATGTCATCTAGCAGCCTTAGAAAAGGCCTTAAAATGGTATTCAACAAGAATGGGACCAAACCTTGAAATAGAGGTTTGGGTTAGGGTCAGGGTAATTGTTTAATGGTTGTTTATATGCATAAACAACAAAATAAAAGGGTGACCAACCCTATTGAGGTATGTTAGGCTATCCCCTATGCCATATTTTCCTTGTAGGTGATTTATAGAGGCCGATCCTAAATTATGAGCGTCCTCTTGCAATAAAACAACACTTTTATGCATAAATTAGACCTACAACCCTAGCGGCTGCCCTAACCATCCAAGAGAGAGGAAAGGAAAAGGATTTTTATCTATGTTGCAGGAAACATGGCATAGAGGTCCGTTTCCGTACGGAAACGGGTACAAAACGCGGAAATGCGTTTGGTACGGTCGTGAAACGCTTTCCGGCCGTACTACCACGTTTCTCGAAACGGAAACGTGGCAAGTACGGCCGGAAACGCGTTTCAGGGCCCTACGACCCACGTTTCCTCATTAACTTGTGTTTATTTTATTTTATTTTTTAATTTGTTTTTTAATTTAGTTTTAGCGTATATTAGTGACTTCTAGTTGCTTCTAGATGTGTGTCTAGAGTTATAAAAGTGAATTTTTGCCCTAGTGTTGATATGCAATTCATCAGGAAGTTTGAGGCATATGCTGTTCATGGTAATGTTAAATTCTTAAAGTAAAAGTGATATTCTCCTTTATTTTTCATTTTCATCTTTTTACTTAAATTTTTAACATTACCATGAAATGACTTAGGATGTTTGAGAGTGGTTTCGCCCTCATTGGATCAAAACAAGAATCCAAAGAAAATAAAAAATTAACAAAAGCGTAGGGCAATCAATTAAATAAAAATCCAAAAAGGTATTTAGCCAAAATTTTATAGAAAGGGTCCCCATTATTTGAGTTGAGCAAGTCAATAATGGGGGGGTTGTGTTTTCACCACAACAATGGCGACACACGGGAGAAGAACCAGTTATCTCTCTTTGGTATGAATGAGATTTTCCTAAAATTAAAGTAAAAATAATTAAAGAAGAGAAAATTATGCTTGAAATGCTTAACTAGGTTCATTAGTTTGAATAAAAGCAAAAATCATCTAACTGTAACTTTTCTTAAAACTTCTCATAAATTAGAATATTTCAAAACTCTATATCAGTCCTTAATTAGTTGTAGAGATAAAGCAGGGGTCACTTTACAGCTTAGCTTTTAAAATATACTCATTTGTCACAGGTAGAGCCACTGCTGCCAGCAAACACCTATAGTCTCGATAGGGTTAAAAATCGATTCTAACAAAGCAATCAAAACAAGAATCCAAAGAAAATAAAAAATTAACAAAAGCATAGGGCAATCAATAAAGGTTGATTTTGAGATTTGGATATATAATAAACGTTGCTTTTGGATATTCCCATATTTTTATTTTCATTATGTGATCATTCATGAGTAAATGTGATGTCAATGAAATCTTAATGTTTAAGTGTAATAAATTATAATGTGTCATTTATGCTTTATGATTGCATATATATATATATATATTCGCGTTTCCCCGTTTCCAAAATTTGGGGAGGTCGTGTTTCGTATCGCTTCCTGTTTCGGAAACTCGTACGCGTTTCCCCGTTTCGTGCAACTTAGATTTTTATGAAGTTGTATGGTGATCAACACACCAATGCCTTATCCTACAAGTGTTAATGGAGTCTTTATGTCACAAATTCAAGGAAAGATATTGAAGGAGTAAGGGGAACTTCTAAAACCATAGCTATTACTTTTATGAGGGGAGAAATAAAGTATATGGCTTATACATATAGAGTTTCCCTATAGGCTTTGGAGAGGACAATTTCACATGCAATATTGAAGCAAAATTTCAACAATGATAAAACATTTAGTCATAAAACAATTAAAACCCTACTTTAAACATTAAAACATGAAAAATATCAATAATAGACAGTAGACTTACAACAATCCTCCACAAAGGCACTTCTTTCAATCCCAAAACAATGTCTCTAAGCAAAAATCACATCCTTTAGGAAGTTGCATCCATAAATCACATTTTTGCCCAATGTAGTGAAATAAAGGCTAGCTCGCACTCATGTAGATAGGAATAGAGTACAATGTGTGATGATGAGAAAACCAAATGAGTGGAGGCTCTATTTATATGAAACCTATCTCACTCATATTTACAATAAATCAACTAAAGAGGTTCTATTGACAAATTTACTTAGTGATCCACAATTAAATAGGTTACAAGCCAACGTCATAACTAAAAACCATAACAAAAGTCCATAAAAGCTGACATGTGTGGGAGAAAATGCTCCTCAAGCATGATGTCATCCTCCAAATGAGCTCTCCAAGCCACCAAATGGTGTGATATGGGCTAATGAGTGCTCCATACTCCAAGATGCATCTAGGATCATGTACAAGCCTCCAAAGTGACTTTATGCCAACATCTTCTGTCCATGGTGCCCTACATCACCTACAAAGGAGTAAGAGGGGTGACGTGGCACTCTATAACTCAAACTTTGGGGCTCCAAGGTGATATGCAAGCTCTCCCCTGTCATTTTAAGGGTAACCATCGTCATGTAGGCTCTCGAACAAGTGATGCCGGTCAAACAGAGTCAAGGCCAGGGGGCATCCTAGGTCCACTGGGCACATCATCAATATCTCCAACATCAAGCTTGATTGGCTCAATATTTTAGCATCTTGGGGTCCTTCGTGGTGTCAAGCATCGTGCGGGGTCATCAAATAACGCAACGCTTGCTTTGGATTTGCAACGTTGCATCATCAAGGTCACTCTCTCTGTGCAATGGATGGTACAAACTCTGCTTCTCTATTGAGAATGTGCGACAATCATGATCAATTCCTGACTTGATTTGCATTAATTATAAGTGTGAATTAGCTTAATGAAAAATGAAAAAGCTGGGCTAAAGAAATAAACAACAAAAAATAGAGAGACAAGAAAAACGCAAGTTGACAACGAAGTTCAACCAACTTGGGCTACGTCTTTGGGCCAACTTCCAATGAGTGACTGCTTTATTATGTGATGGAAAAGTGATGTTTACATCCACCAAGTCTCAAACCTACAACGAAACTCATCCTTAGGTCTGCGTTAGAGGTTGTGGTATCTAGAAAACCACTTTCCAGCTCTCGAACAACCCAAAATAGGGCTCAAAACCTCTCTTTCTTCAAAATATACCAAATACTACAATATAATAGTACTTTGGTTCAACAACCTTCACAAAATAACATTGTGGCGCATTAGCAAAGGCGCTGGTTATGTAGTTGGAGGTTGTGGGGTCGGTTCATAGTTGGTTTTTATTTTTGGGCCTTGATTGATTTCCGATTCAAATACGATATTTTGGTCCTTTCCATACAAAGCGTCTTGTTGGCGCAATGGTTAGAATGTTAGCATGGTGGCATGGAGCTTGTGGGGTCAAGCCCGTGGACGCCTCTAGATAACATGTAGAGTTTAAATATAACTTTGTTAGTACACCACACAATGATAACTTGTTCGCACATTGGTTTAAAGGGCTTAATGTTGGGCAAAGGTTGCAGGGTCAATCCCCACCATCACCATTTTTTAGCATAGGGTGTTCCGTGAACTTTAAATATTGGTTCTTCTAGTAACTCATAACGATGATTTATTGGTGTAGTGGTAAGAGTGGTTGTTTGTTTTGCCGAGGTCAAGGGTTCGCATTGCTCGCTAACCCTCCCCCCAACTAATCGAACCTTCTTGGCCAATTTGAGGTTGCCACCTGGCGACTTTTTGATTGGTCCATGTCAATACATAATCAACTTGCTAGGTCAGCTTGTCATGTCACTGCTTAGTTAGTCTGCCATGTCATAACCTATACAACCCACTCAACATGCCATCTGCCACGTGTCATCCCTCGGAGATGCCTGTCATGGTTTGCCCATCTTAGTGTTAGTTGGGAGCGGGAGTGAAAGCAGGGAGCGAGAGCGAAAATGGGTGCGGGAGCGACATTTTCAAAAGCTCGCGGTTTGGGAGCGAATCCCAGAGCGTTTTTTATAAAATATATATATTTTATATATTTTTATATTTTGATACTTATATGCCAACAAAAACATGTAGAATTATGAATTAGATATAAAAAACATAAAAAAAAGATAGATTGAACCATATAACAACAATCATCTAGAAGTTATATTCTTCATCAACCATGTCCACAAGTTAGTAACATAGTAACATACAACATATTGAGTCTCGTGATTCATCAATATTAAAGTTTCAAGCTTTCAAAATTCAATATATAGCATTTATCATCATTGATCACCAAAGTTGTACTTGTAAGCTAAGTGTAACCATTACAATAAATAATATCTAACATGAAATGAAATGTTATAAAATGAAATTAAACAACTTTCAACTTTCATGAAGCATCATATTCATAATTCATTACTAATGAGTTATAATTGCCAACTTCAAACTTAAATTGTCATATATTGTTTATATCATAATAAATATGAAAGAGTCAATAGTTATAAAAACTACTAGAAACTAGAAAAGACAAGTAAATCTATTATCTATTGCTTATGCTTGGGCCTCTTGCCACCACGAGAGATGTCTAGTTTTTAGTCTTGTTGGAAAACCAGGATCTTTGTCATTAATATCACCCTCTAAGCATTAATATCCAGAGGTATCTTTGTCTCTTTATAGGGATCTGTCATTAATATCACCCTCTAAGCATTAACATAAGATAGAAAAAGCATAGCATGTCAAGTCAAGATTTTGTTTAAGTGAAGTGTACATTTTTAGGAGGGTCATGGTAGAGGAGTTCGACAACCAATTTCACTAACATCAAGGTACATAGAGGGATTGGTGTTCTTGATTAAATACGAGTTCCATACACTAATACATGACAAATTTCAATACATCTAATACTTAACATGCTTGATATGATCTTCCCAAGTCCTATTGAAAATAAGAATGTCATTTAAATAGACTAACAAAAAATAAGAATCTCATTTAAGTAGACTATAACAAAATCATCATTGAATGGTTGGAACAATTCATTCATCACTCCTATGAATGTAGCAGGAGCATTACAAAGCCCAAAAGACATTACTAACCATTCAAATAATCCTTGTTTTGTTTTAAAATCGGTTTTCCAAATATCACTTTCAGCAATTCTTATTTGATGATAACCACTCAACTCTAACTTAGTGAAATAGGTTGCATTCTCTAATTGATCTAACACGTCATCATTGTAAGGAAGATGGTCATATTTCTTCACTGTGATTTTGTTCAATGCTCGAAAATCTACGCACATTCTCCATGTACTATCTTTCTTCAGTACCAACACAATAAGTTTTTTGCATGGAGATGTACTTGGTCTGATGAGTCCTTTATTGAACAATTCTTGAAACTGCTTCTTGATCTCTGCATTCTCCAACACTGACAACCTATACATACCAATGTTAGGAAGTGGGGCATCTTGCTACAAATGTATCGCATGTTATATCTCCTTTTTTGGAGGCAGTCCTTCAGGTTCTGAAATATTTCATCAAATTTAGAAATAACTCTATCTAATTCACCTTTAAGCATATAATCACGTCCTTTAAAAGTATCAGATTTATTAGTATCCTTAGCTTCTGTAATCATGAGTACAAGATATTTGCTAGCATTTACAAGTCTCTTCATTTATCTTGTGTTAACAAGAGATAAGTTAGTCTTCATGTGAGGAGCTCTCACATTGTATTCTTTTGTATCTTTAATGAGATGATACTTGTTCTCCTCTCTGTAGAATATGGTGTTGGCATTATGATTCAGGTGTTGTCCTTGATGGCAACTCACTCAGAGGAATGATACAGGTGATGGCAACTCACTCAGAGGACAGATCACAGTGCAACAGGTAAACAGAGAAATATATGCAGGTTGACCGTGAAGAAAGGGCGTATATACGCGGGTTAGCGAAGCAGAATGAGCGTACGCGTATACACGCGGGTTAATAAGAGTAAAGGCGCGTACATGTTGGAAATCATGGTTTTGGTCCGTGGTATTTGGTCCATAGTATTGGTCCAAAGCAACGACCCCATGTATTGGGTTCATGGTATTGTTTCTACATGGTTTTGGACCATGGTATTGAGAGAAGCCTAACCTATATAAGGAGAAGATCATTAGGAAAAAATGGGGGAGCAAGGAATGAATGTCTGACGAAGTGCGAAGATCTAGTATTGCTGGTTATCAGTTTGTGCTACTTGGATTGGGTTGATATAACAACGAAGGTACAAGTAATTATCTTTAGATCTGTACGCGGGTTGTATGAGGGGAAAGCGCGTATACACGCGGTTTTGGTATAGTAAAGTGGCGTATGCATTATGAGATTTGGTATTTCAGAGTGCTGTTGATTCTACTGGTTGTTGCAGAGTTCTGGGCTCTGGTTTGCGTTCTGTGTTTTTGATGACAGGGTTTCAGTGATTCAGTTTTGGGTGATTTAGAGATTTATGATGCAAGTATCAGTGGATG